>QUWJ01000822.1:0-23694 GCA_003430845.1 Xanthoceras sorbifolium | reverse complement strand
GATTCTAAGCTAATATTTGTCTTTAATATTGGATATTTTCAAAATTTAAAGAATTAACAACAATTAAGCAATCACTAATCCCAAAAGCTGAACCTTGAATTGTAGATAATGATCCAAAAGATAATATTAAACTCTAACACAATCCTTCACGTGTAAAACCAATAGCCTTGTGATGTGAATAAAGCCTTTATTAAGAGACTGTAATACAATGTTAAGTAACCGTTAAACCCAAAAGTTAAAACTTGTAGGTGATGGCCCAAATGGAAGTGTTATGCTCTAAAAAGCAAAAAATTTCTAACCAGATACAAAGCTGTTGTGAACTTGAGGTTGACACTACTATAAAATGTAGGATGTATGGTTAAACTAGTCATATTAAATTATTATCGCTCAAAGAAGCTCTGATCACAAGCAGGAAAAATTTAGCAAACCTCTGGAGGATCAAATTTGGCCCCAAGGTTGCTGAGTTTGGCATGGGCTTCAGCATAATCCTTAAAGAATAATTCCTGATCCTCGGCATATTTCTCAGCATATACCTGCAAGGTTTGCAAAATTTATTAGCTACACAAGATAATTCTATGTCACTTTCTTACAGGAAAATTCATTCCCATTTACCTTAAATGCAGGATCTTCAAACAGAACAGCATCGGTAGGCAACACAAGTAGATCTTCATCTTTTCTTACTTTAATATCCTGTATACATAAATCACAGTCAGCAGGCTGAATATTGCATCCCCCCCAACCCTGCCATTTTCAGCTATATTAAGAATACAGAGAGACTATAATCTGACTTCAAACCTTGAAATAGGAATTATCAAATTTTAACCATTGTGTTGTCCAGGACTGCCCTCCAGGTGCTCCAGGTCCATCTTTCTGCCATGCAACATTTTTGTTTAAATAGTTAATCATTCATTATAGTTACTTAGTGCTAAGTAGCACTTAACTGTTAGTTTGTTCTGATATCTGCTAATAAACATGTTCACCAAAAGGACCTTCATGGTATTTGTTTAAATCTATAAGTTTTTATACCGTATACTTTGTTTCTGGTTTGCCCCAACCACTGCGTTCAGGTCTAGATCTTCCAAGTGTGTGTGCACCAGATAAGGCAACAATTTCCTACAGATCAAAGAGGTAAATATCATAAGCATATTGAGATAACACATCAACAAAATCCACCTTACAGTTAAAGCTACCTTGTCATTTAATCCCATTCTGTAGAAAACGTCTCTTAAATGATCAGCAGGTGAAGGGGGACCAGCAGCTAGAAGTCCAATGATACTTCAAAATTAGTTGCTAAAGTTGAAGCAGAGGTGGCTCCACAGGCAGCAGAGGTTAATTAACAGGGAAAAGAAAACATAAACTATGCTAATCTAGAAATATGCTTAAGGACCTAAACAACCTAAGATTGGAAGCTCAACATACAAGATACCTGCGCACACAACTCAATCATATACCTCAATGTTTGACAATATAGACGAATTTATGAACTCAAAATCCAATAACTTTACAAATATCTACCTGGTTCAGTAATGGGTCCCACGGTCAATATCGTACAATACAAGGTCACAAGCCAAGTACACTAGAAAACTTATGTATTACCTCCTATGCATAAGTGCATTATGAATCCTGAGAAATAGATTGTGAAAACAACATAAAACCTGTAATCTGTCTTAATTCTTTTCTTTTTTTCTGAGCTTCTCTCCTGTGGAGATCTACATGAATTTTTTTTCTTTTATCAGATTTATACAAGTATAAAGTCACTGTCCTAGAGATTTTCGTGTAGAACATCCGCAGGAGAGAATTTTTCCGATATATATAAGAAATTATCTCTTAAGGACCGTCTTGAGTTTTTAAAACATGATGTGCGTTGTAAGATGTTGATTAGGCAGAAGAAGATGGATCTCACAGTTGATAGCTAAGTCAATTCATTCCAATGAGATTAAGGACTATATATATATTAGTACAAAACACATAACACATAAGATCCTAAATATCTTTATTATAAAGTCTAAGACCCATGCTTTGAGTAAACTGCCTTGCCTTCTACATAACTAAACCCATATAGCTGACCCGTATGCCTAAAAAACAAGGTCAAAAAGTGCACTCTCCAAGATATCATGGACCAGAACATGCATGTTCACATTTATCATGCAGTCATCCATCAAAATTCAAAGGAATTATTCATGGAATTAACCCACTGTAACTGTTGTTATTTTATCTTGTTGCTGTGGGTAAAATACACCACAACAAATATTATATACATATATGGTTTACTAACCAGGAAGCCTTCCTTCTTCAGGGCACTGCTCAGGTCCTGAAACGTCTACTCTTCCATACTTCATGGGGATTTTGGGTCCTCCAGCTTCCTGAATTTCAAAGAAATGGATAGTATATTTAGACAATAAATTATGTAGACTCACACTGAAAACGGAATAACAGTTAGTGAGACCTCTATGGCAGTAGCACTGGCCAACTGGAATAAGTCTGCATATGTCACAGCAGAGTATTTGTCTTTGATAGGTTGGATCAGTTTCAACGCATTCACAAGACCTAAAATGCCAGCTTGTGAGATAACAATTTTTTTTTCTAAAATTAAGCTCAATTACATAATGTTTCAAACTGTTACCGGCATTGGCTGCATGTTTAAGCTCAATTTCATATCTAAGGCTTCCATTAGCTCCACCCCTTTGTGGCCACTCCTCAATGTTCTTGTTATAAGTACCAGCATCGTGCCAACCCAGGCGAACCTGTAAATATTAGGTATGACAAACTTTAAACCACATCTCACTTTCTCCAACTAGACTATGCAAGTATTTATTTCATTCTGATCTAGCTAACAAAATAATGCAATAATAAACCAAGCACTGAAAAGCAGCACAGAACACTTAGAAGCACGTGAGAAGCATGAAAATGCACAATTTAGGAGATAATTGACAAGGAAAAACAACAAAACTTGTTGTCCAACTTAGGTACTGTCATGTCTTGTCTTCTTATTAAGTTACAAGTCCAGGTAGCAAAACTTCCAAAAGGATAGACCTTAATCGTTAAACCATTCTCATATGCACTGTTGAAATGAAACCTTAATATTGGGCATATTTAACAATCACGTATAAATTTGGCTATGTCTACTAACTGTCCAATCTTCCACCTGCATCTAGCATAAGTGCAGCTGCAATCCCTTTCCTAATGCATCACTTAAGGAATTGAATGAAAGCGTTCATGAAATGCTTATAAATGGAAGCAAATTAATATCAATAAAACCCTTTGTGAGATGAAATATTACAACAGAACTAAGCATGCCATGAGTCCTCCTTTACAAAATTATAAGTAATTATCAGGGCCAAACATTTCACCATTGTAGAAGACAATAACAATAGTAATAATACTAACAACAACAATGGATTCAGTGAGATTCACTAAATTCTATTTTTAAAAAGCTAATTACAATTATGGAACACAGGGTCCATAAATTCATAACCGAAATGAATGAAAATGAGCAAACGGACACATTAAACACACGATTGAGCTCAGCATCATATGCATTTAGAGACATGAAATCGTGACGGAACACATCATCAAATTCAGTAGGAATAGCAAATAATGGAAGATGACAATAAAAGTGATCAAAGAGGAAGATATAGACCAAAATAGGATGGCAAAACTTGGTTTTAAGAAGCTCTTTGATATCTTCTCTCGCGCTCTTCAACTGATTAGGATCAGAAGCTGCACATTTTGGCGAAGCCACTGTGCTAAATCCTCCATTCCTCACATTAACCGACGATCTCTTCTATAATCATAAACAAACACGCATTAATCGATATCAAGTACATATTATCAAATATAAAAAAAAAACAAAAAAAAATCATTTGATTAACAAGTAAACTGTACCAGGTTAGGCAAGTGGCGAGAAATGCGAGTAGATAATTTGAGATATTTTAGAGAGGAAGAAGAGAGAGAGAAGAAGTAGAAAAGGAAGAGAGAGAAAGCTTGGCTGATATAGAAGTAGAGGAGAGGAGGCGAGAAGAGGCAGCGCTGCTCAAAGAAGAAGCCATTGCTATTGGCGATTGTGCTGTTAGTGACGGTCGTTGTGTCATTTCCTTCTCCTTTTGTTTTGGATTGCAAGGCCCAATCGCACCCTCTTTTCTCTGTGTTTGGAAACTCGGATATGTTAGCTTATATATCGGATTATTCTGTCCCTTTTCTTTCTCCAAGAGTCGTTAATTAATATGGCTTTATTTTATTGAATTTTGTGGCTTAATTGTCAAAAGCAAATCATTATTATTATTATTTTATATTTGCTCCAAGTAAAAGTAAAGGAATATAAAAACAGGATGCAAATGGAATCATCTTGTTCACACCTCTTTACTTTTTTGATTGGTGAAGGTAGGCGGCTATAAGAAAGTTATTCATCTACTCTGTCACCTTACATTTCAACGCACACGACTAAATAACGGACTGTAAAAATCAGAAATGGTATCCTATTCATCCTCCTCTTTCTCATTCTCATTCTCATCAAATGATATATTGAGCTTAACTTTTAAATAATATACATATGTTTAATAATTTTTGAAAAGTTTCAGCTTATGCTAAATAAGTGACACAATCTAGAACCGATTGAATAGATTGTGTATGCAAATTTTGAAATAAACCTTTCTATGGAATTAGGACTTAACTAGAAACTTATTTTAGAATAACCTAAATTGATTTTTTATCTTCAATTAAAAATATTATTTGACATTTAAAAATTACAATGGTATCAGAATGATTTTATTAATAAAATATTCACACCAAAACTAAAGTTCGACAGAATATTTATTTTTAAAAAATTACGAAAAAAATTAAAGCTAAATAAAATATGAGATATGTATATAATATAGATAAAATATTATAATAAAAACAAATGTGAAATTTGATTTATAATATAATAAGAATGATAATAGAATTCCTTCACACAAAAAAAAAAATGATAATAGAATTAAAATTGACAATTCTAATACCAACAAAAAAAATTTATTTTTAGTAATATATATTGTTAAATAAATTATTAGAAAGACGTCATATACTATTATTTAATATATATATATATAAAAGATAAAGCATAACTTTAGTTATTAATATATATATATATATATATGTTATTTTAAAATTTAAATATAAAAATATTTGGTTATAAACTTACCGTAGATCTTGACAGGTCCCAATTAACTTATAATTTTGTAATTGCAACCGTTAAAAAAAAAAGAAATGCCCAACTCATAAAGTGCTCCGCCCCTGTACAATTTGAAAAACTACTAGATAGAAAACTTTATCTGAAGAAATAGCTCGAAAAACTTGATTACTATTAGCCTCAAGCTTTATACTTGATTTCAATGATAAAAATACTGATAAAGTTGCAATATTATTTAATTTACTTTTTCAATCTTAGTGGAGATGAAAAAAAAATATCATACAAAACTTTAATTCTTTGTACGTTTGTTACCTGGGTTTAACAAGAAATTGGATTAAAAATAGTCAAATCCCTTATTTGTAGAGTGTATAGGATTGGATTTCTTCAATCTCATGCACTTATTTGTCCTGCCAGGCGAGACTATTGATTCCCGCCTGGGAGCATGGGATAAATTTGTCCCATGCTTCCTTTTTTTTTTTAAATATTAAATATATATTATTAAAATATTTTAAAAATAACATTTTAATATCAATAAAAATAAAATTATTTATAATATTTAAATATTTATTTTATTTAAAAAGTAAATTTTTAATTAAATTTAATTTAAAAAAAAAAATTTTTAATTAAATTTAATTTAAATCTTTTAATTTTTTAAAAATAATTTTATTTTTTAAATTAATTTAATATTTTTATATTTATCAATTTCACACCATATAAACATAAGACATAATTATATTTTGTTCAATTTTATATTACCCGAAATAAAATACAGGCCTTGATAGTCTGATTCTGTTATATCATTTTAACTTTTTACTATAGTATATTTTATTTATAATTAATTTTAAAATATTTAATATAAATATATCTAAATTTTATTTAGATTTATTTTAAATAATTTTAATTTAATTATATAATATTTAAGATTAATTTTATTTTATATAAATTAATTTAATCAAATTTGATTTTATCCAATCTCATTCTACACCAAATAAGTAACAGTACTATTTTTAATCCTATTTATACTACACCACATCACAGTACTAATTAGTTTAATTCAATCCAATCCATTCAATCCTATCATATTTTATAAAAATAATCTAATCCAATCTCGCATACCAGACACACATGTATTAACTTAAATATGAAGTGGAAATTCGAACCTAAAAAAATATATCTTAATCACTAAATGTTAGGTTCTGTATTTCTACTCATTGTCCTTCATATATTGTAACGATAAAAGAAACTTTAAACACCCTTTTATCTTTCACTCTAATGTCCACCTTAACAAAGCACATAACATATTAATCAGAAATTTTAGTTATTTGTAGTCGGAATAAGGCGTGAAAACTACTCACATATACTAGTAAATACATATGATAAGACTTGAACTTTTACCATTGAGGAGATAGAGATATACACTAATTACTTCAACTATGAGTGATTTTAATTTCCACTTAACAAATTTGGGCCCATAAGAATTATCAATAGTCACAATCCCTTATCTTATCATGAAGTATATAACGATAGTTTCAATTCCTATCATAATTAGGAATCAAAATCAATTACGCAAGGAGTTTTGTGCGGCAAAGCAAGCTTCTTGCTTCACACGTGTTAAACTTGGTAAATAATAATAATAAGTTAGTATTTCTTTCACAATATGGCAATGTATAATTATTATATTAATTAAAAAAAATTATTATTTCTTTCACAATATGTTCTATTATCAGTAATTTCATTAGTCGGTTAGATTAAGGGTCAGTTTAATATAGTTATGCTATAACAAAAAGTAGTTGTAATTGTAGTTGAAGGAAAAAACAATTGTAATTTGTGTTAAAGGAAAAAACTGAGTGTTTGGTTAACTGTAGGTTTTAGAAGTGTTGTGAGTTGGAAAAACTGTATTAAATTGTTTAGTAAACTATATAACTGAACTGTTGTGAAAATATGTTAAGTAAAATTAATTTATTTAATTTGTTAACAAAAATTTTATTTATATATTAAGTATATTTAAATATTTTTATTAATTATAATATGAAAATGGATTCAATTGAATTTATTAATTATCTTTTAATATTAATTTTAAAAACTAATTTTTAGATAATAAAATAAATATTAGTAAGATTTTTAATATTTTTTCAAATATTAAGGATAAAAAAATTAGATATTTAATAATTATTTTCTCATTCAAATATGTTAAAGTTGAAATAAGTATTGATGAGAATTACATACTTAGGGTTTGGGTTAGAGTTATTTGTAATTTCAAGATAAAATGAGGGATAATTTGGTCCAAATACAAATATATTAAAACTCGATTAAACTATAAGCTGAAGTTAGGCTAGCTTTGGCTTTTAGATATAGTTTTGAGTTAAATTATTCAATAAATCACTTTTAAAAGATTTACCAAACAACTTTTGAATCACAATTTATTAAATAAGTAATTTTAACTTATTCAGAAACTAAACCAAACGAGCCATAACACAAGTGGACTTAGGTGGAGACCAAAGGTTATACGTAAATTGTAGTCATGGCCATTTGAACCGAACCGGTAGTTCCGGTTAATTTTTTTGGCCAACCGGAGCTGGGACCGTGGAGGTCTCGGTCCCGGTTCCAGTTGGAACTAGGGAGGGACCTTCGGTTCTGGTTCCTCTCCGATTTTTTGGAACCACCAGTCTAGAACTAGAAAAATAAAAAAATTTAAAATTTATAAATAAATTAATAAAAATTTTAAATATATAAATAAAGGGGTTCATTTGTTCAACTTCAACAAAAAATTTATTACAATAATAATAATATCATAAAACTATAAAATTAAAAGAAATTAAATATATATATATATATATATATATATAGGATTTTAGTTAATTAAGGCTTATACTTAATTTAAATTAAGATAAAATATGACTATATGAGAGATATTTGTTTTTTAAATTTTTTTAATATATGAGATGAGAGATGATGTAGATAAGAATTATTTTAAAGAGATGAAGAAGGGTAAATTTGTAAAAATTGTATTTTACAAAATTACCCTTATTTATCTCTTTAAAATATCTCTTCTCTACATCATCTCACATATATGATATATCTCATATATAAAAAAAATTAAAAAGTGGGTACTGGATTATAATAAAATAACGATAAAATTGAAATAAAATTATGATAATATCATAAAACAATAAAATTAAATAAATAAGAAATTAGAGCTTACACTTAATTTTACCTCAATTAAGCTACCTATGTATCCTCTAGGAGGAATCAAAGTTCCTCGTAGTTCTTTTACCTGTTATGTTCCGGAGGTATCAACCGTCGCTTGTTCCTTCGGTAGCCGTTGTATCATCGTTGGTATCGAAGAAGTCATTGTCGTCGGACACCAGATCTAATTCCTGTTATCGGTATGAGGCTTTAGGCCAGTCGACAACACAGACCTGGATCTGTATTAAGTCAGAACTGAGCAATGCCCATCTCTCGTCGAGAACATTGCTACTTGCACTAAATTCTTGTTCGACTACCACGGTTGAGACAGGGGTTCCAAAAATTTGCTTGGCAATGAGGGCCAAAATTAGAAAGTTAGTTTCGTGCTCCCTCCACCATGTAGGATGTTAAAATCTTTACTGTCCAAAAACTCAAAAAATGTGTTTATGTAAAGATCAACCTCTAAAACATAGGTTGATGAAGATGAAGAACTCCCCTGTGCCCTTGATTTTTTGGACAACACGCTTGACCTTAACTTTCTTAATGAGGGAAAGCGAGAACGAGAATGACTACTAGTACTACCACTTCCGCTTGCATTCGGTTGCTGAACATTAATGTTCAGCGAGGGACCGTATACAGAACGGTATTCGTCATACATTGAATAAAATAATTGCCTAACATTATATATAAAGCACTAATATCTACGTTGTGCAGTGTAGTAGCCAAAATATGTCAGGCCCAAATATAAGCGAGGATCCAGCCCAGAAGCCCAAAGTATATCTCAAAGACCAGGCCAGAGTCAAAAAGTGATCATGAACCTATTTACTTTGTCGCACGACGACCCAACTAGGATCGCTACGCGGTGATCCAAAACAGTCATGTAAAACCTTAATGTAGTACGACATACATTCGACACCCCACACATCCAAGTAGCAACAAGGGAAATAACTCAGTGTCCATGCTTGGGAAGCTCCAACGTCGCACGACATACTCATTCAGGACGACATCCAATCGACATGGCGCACGACATACGATCGTGATTGATAAAATTATCAATCCCACATGTCGTACGACATAGAATCTCCTTGGTTCTATGGGAGACCAAATCATGATCTACTTTAAAGACGGTCCTACAAAACTATAATTACAATCTATAAAGGCCAGATCAAAAGAAGCGTCCACAAACCTCCTTGATGGAAGACAGCAAAGAAAGGTAATGATGAAGTCCCTCAACGGGCAGAAGCATCATCCCCCTATAAATAAAGGATAATTCTCCAAAAGGGGCGGGGGGACCGAAAAACTGAGATCCTAGAGCTATCAATATTCAGACAACATTCTCCGGCCATTGTTCATCATCTCCGACCACCTTCCGATCATACTCCGTTTATTCGATCTTACATCTCTTTCCATCAAGGAGACCTCAATAGCCAATATAACAGGAAGTATTACTCACTCATCTCCATTTACGAGCATTATATACTTATTAGCATTCGCTAACTTGATTGTCAGAGTGACTTTGGCCGACACCACCCCGGTGTCCTAGACGTCCTGCGGGTCACGGGTGTTCTATCTTTGCAGGTTGTAGTGCCCCGTGTCCCCGAGCGATTTTTGAGGACTACAATTTGGCGTCCACCGTGGGGCACGACTATCTCTGAACGAGCGAAGGTAGAGCGCAGCAAATCCAACTATGTTATTTGACGATTTTCATCACGACACAATAGAGGTTAGGGTCCAACTCCTCATATCCCAGATGCAAGAGAACACCCAAAGGCTCCAAGCGCTCGAACGAGAAAACCAATGAGTGTTGGCGGAGAACCAAAAACTGCAAAATAGGGTCAATTCCCTTACCATCGTCCACCCATTTGGAGACACTTCGACGTCCCAGCCCGTACCATTCAATCAAGCTACCCACACTACCTATTATGCGCCAGTTCGACAGGACGAGCATAGTACCACGGCAGGCAACATCGATCCAATCCTTACAGGTACGGAGAATAACATTCGAGTCACGGACGGAGCGCACGCTGTCACACGATATACGGCGGACAACCCGTCAAACAGGACAGGTAGGCATCGGTCGGAAGACATGGCAAAAGCTACACAAGAGGTGCCACCTATCTCCACCCCCAATGAGAACGTCGGTTCAACCCAACCAACCATCCCACTACAGGGGACGCCATCAAGTCCTTCACATTCAGCGCTGTCAAACTCAAACCTAGTAAATCCTGAGTCAACATTGGCTAACCCGACTTGGCGCGAAGGTTCACGGAGATAGAAGCACTCATCCAATGCATTCCGGGAATACCCCCTCCTATAAAAAAGCGAGGCCAATAGCTTTGCCAACTCTCCCTTCGTCGACGCAATAGCACTAGTGGAGATGCCAAGAAAGTTCAACTTCCCCGGTATCAAGTAGTACGACGGAACGACAGATCCCGATGACAACATTGCGCAGTATCGGCAACGAATGTTCACTGCTGCCATCCCACGAGATCTAAGGGAAGCATGCATGTGCAAAGGCTTCGGCAGCCTCGTAGGGCCAGCTCTACAATGGTATACCAGCCTCCCCAATGTTTTCATCAACTCTTTCGCCCAACTCACGGACACCTTCGTGGAGCAGTTCGCTAGCAGCCGGAAGTTAGAGAAACAATCCGACGACCTCTACACAATCAGCCAGAGGAAGGGTGAACGCATATGTGACTTCGTAGGTCGTTTCAACAACGAAAAGGTTTTCATCCCTCATTGTAACCAGGCAACAGCCATATCAGCCTTCCGCAAGGGCCTACTCTATGATTCCGACCTATACAAGGAGCTCACCAAGTACCCTTGCAAAATGATGGAAGACGTCCTAGCCAAGACATGGGCACAGATAAAGTGGGAAGAGACGAAGTGAACTATAAACCTAATAGAGCAAACAGCAGGGAAGACAGGTCGAGTAGGAGGGTCGAACAACAAATGAATGACAGACGTGTCGAGCCATACCCGACGATACCCCGAAGGGACGACCGAATAAGATACAAGCGCCGGCGCAACGACAGACCGCCAAGACCATTCGTCCGGCCAAAGAACGTATTGCCAGAATATAATTTGAGTATCATACCAGGAAAGGTAATTGCAGTCCTTAAAGGAATGGGTAGATCAGTTCGGTGGCCAGACAAGATGATGAGCTCGCTGGATCAGAGAGACAACTCCAAGTGGTGCGAATTTCATGGCGACCACGGCCATCGAACAGAGCATTGCGTCGCGCTACGACTAGAAGTGGCAGAACTACTCAAGAAGGGTCACCTCAAGGAATTCCTGACTGACAAAGGTAAGCAGACTTTTTTGAATAAGGATAGGTCGCGCAACATCGCTTCAATTCCACTACCAGAACCTCCCAACACGAGAGAACTGTGAACGTCATATCTGGCGGATCCAAAGTAAATGGAGTCACTTATTCAGAAGCAAAGCGCTACTCACGGCAAGTCGACCGCACAGAAGTCTGACAAACTTATACGGCGGACCTAACTTACAATTATCAATCAGTTTTAGCAACAATGAGCACACAGACCTACTCAACCCCCACCACGATGGGCTAGGCATCTCATTGACAGTGGCCAATTGTTTGATTAAGCGGATCCTAGTGGACAATGGGAGCTCAACAAATGTACTCTTCCTTAGCGCGCTAAGAAGATGCATATTGACGAGTGTAACATCATGCGTCGCTCGACCATCTTGGTTTGGATTCAGTGGAGAACATAAGAACACCATAGGGGAAATCGTCCTTCTCGTCTACGTGGAAGGAATCAACTTGAACACACGCTTCCTCATCCTGGACTGCCCGTCGTCCTACAATGTAATCATGGGTCGCCCATGGATTCATGAGATGAGGGCTGTCCCCTCGACATATCATCAGGTCATCCGTTTTTCTACTAGATGGGGAGTCTATGAGATCCGAGGGCAGCAGAAGACCTCGCATGACTGCTACCAGAACACTCTAAAAACCAGGCCGTCCGACTTATTGCAATTACAGAACGCAAGCACCGCCACTAATAAAGACGGACCAGAAATGGAGGAGCTCGACGAAGTGTCCATACATCTGAGCTTCCCAGACCACAAAGTTAGTATCGGATCCCGCCTTCCACAAAATATTAGAACAAAGTTAGTCAGTTTCTTGACGGCCCGATACGACAGCTTCGCATGGTCGCACGCCGACATAACCGACATTAACCTGGAAGTCCTAGTGCATAGGCTCAGGTCGACCCAATTACCCACCCTTAAAGCAAAAATGAAGGAAGTTCGCACACAGTTATCCAGACAAAGTTATCAACGAGGAAATCCAAAAGCTAATCGACATTGGCTCGGTGAGAGAAGTGAATTATTCAGACTGGCTCGCAAACGTAGTAGTAATGACGAAAAAGAACGGGAAATGGCGAGTCTGCATCGACATGATGGTGGACGCTACAGCAGGCCACAAACTATTGAGCTTCATGGATGCATTCTTCGGCTACAACTAAATCCTCATGCATCCGGAGGAACCATTAAAAAACTTCTTTCATCATGGAGTGCGACATTTTTTGTTACAAAGTGATGCCCTTTGGCCACAAAAACGCCGGGGCAACCTACCAAAGGTTAGTCAACAAAATGTTCGCAAGCATGCTCGGACAGACCATGAAGGTCTATATCGACGACATGCTGGTAAAATCATAATAGCGGATTAACACCTCGACCACCTCCGACAGTGGTTCGATATCATTGACAAGTATGGGATGAAACTTAATCCAACCAAGTGTTCCTTCAGAGTTTCATCAGGAAAGTTCTTTAGATATTTGGTAACCAAGAGGGGCGTCGAGGCCAACCCAGATCAAATCCAATCCATCATGGACTCGAGGTCCCCCAAAATCATCAAAGATATGCAAAAACTGACTGGGCGACTCGTGGCCCTCAACCGTTTCATCTCAAAGTCATCCGAAAAATGCAAACCTTTCTTCGACACTCTAAGGAAGAGTAAATCATTTGATTGGAATCAAACAAGCGAATATGCATTCCAAAACATAAAGCGGTACCTAGCAAACCCTCCCCTCCTATCCAAACCTAAGGAAGGAGAAACACTTCTACTCTACCTCGCTGTATCCGAAATAGCCGTTAGCGCAGTACTAGTGAGGGAAGAAGATGGCAAACAACTCCCCGTATACTACATCAGCAATACCCTACTCGACGCAGAAACAAGGTACACTCAACTTGAGAAATTGGCCCTTGCACTAGTTACAGCCGCACGGAAAATGAAGCCATACTTCCAATGCCACACCATCAGCGTACTCACTACCTTTCCCTTGAAGAATGTCCTATACAAGCCTGAGCTTTCTAGACGACTAGTAAAATGGACAGTGGAATTAAGCGAACACGACGTCAACTATCAGCCGCGCACAGCGATCAAGTCACAAGCATTGGCAGACTTCATAGCGGACTTCACACCTGGGATTCTACAACAAGCAAAAGAAGAGCTTTGTACCATGCCGTGCGACAAGTCGAAAGAGGATTGGACCTTGGCAGTCAATGGATCAAGTAACGCCAGAGGCAGCGGACTAGGGGTAGTCCTTACCTCACTTGAGGGACACGTCATCGAGCGATCCATCCGATGCAGATTTAAAACCATTAACAACGAAGCTGAATATAAGGCCCTCATAGCCGGGCTCACCTTGGCAAGGGACTTACGCGTCGAACGGATAAAGGTACGTAGTGACTCCCAATTAATTGTGAGACAATTGCAAGGATCCTACCAAGCTCGAGACTTGAAAATGTCGGCTTACTTAACCTTGGTGAAAGAACTACAAGCCTCGTTCGAGTCATTCGACATCGAACAAATACCAAGATCATAAAACACACATGCCGATGCGCTCGCCAACCTCGGTTCCGCACTAGATACCACAGTTGAGCAGACCATCCCCATGATTTTTACCCAATGGCCAGCTTTGTGGAAACCTACTAAGCTCGAAGTCGAACCAATTTCGGACAAACCAACTTGGATCACTCCAATCTATGACTACCTGATGAATGACACCCTTCCATCTGACAAGGTAGAAGCACGAAGAGTCAAGATAAAGGCTGCCAGATTCTCCATAATAGAAGATCAACTTTACAAGCGGTCCTACTCCGGCCTTACCTTAAATGTGTTGACCCAATTGAGGCTCAGCAGGTACTCAAAGACTTACACGAAGGGCAATGCGGAAACCACTCAGTGTGGAGAAGCCTAGCCAACAGAGCAATCACAGCAGGATACTATTGGCCGACAATGCGCTCTGAGTCGCACGACCTCGTCAAATGATGTGACCCATGCCAACGCTTCGCCCACATTTCGCATCAGCACCCGGAACGACTTCACCCCATCTCAGCATTATGGCCCTTCATGAAGTGGGGGATGAACATAGTAGGAAAAATGCCAGTTGCTATCGGAGGAAAGGTCTACATGCTAGTCGTGACAGATTACTTCACAAAATGGGTCGAGGTCGAGTCATATGTGAGAATCAAAAACTCCGAAGTAAAAAAGCTTCGCTTGGAAGAATGTCATATGCCGCTACGGAGTCCCAAAAGAGATAGTCACTGACAATGGCTCACCATTTATATCATACGACTTCCAAGACTTTTGCGACAAGTGGAAAATCAAACTAAACTACTCAAGCCCAAGATATCCTCAAGCCAACGGCCAAGCGGAATCCACCAACAAAACGATCATGTTCACTCTCAAGAAGTGACTCGACCAATACAAAGGGAAATGGGCCGACGAGCTACAAGGCGTGTTATGGTCATACCGTACGACGGTCAGAACATCAATAGGGGAAACGCCATTCTCCCTAACCTACGGCTCAGAGGTCGTAATAGCAACTGAGGTTGATTACCCTTCTTATAGAATACAACACGCAACCGAAGAGACAAACAACAAAGAGTTACTAAACGAACTCGACACAATCGACGAGCGTCGTGACAAGGCTGCAATCAGATTGGCAATATATCAGCAGAGAGTCGCCCGATATTATAACAGAAATATTCATCTCAAAACGTTCAATATTGGAGACTAGGTCCTTCGTCGCGTCTTCCAAAACACAAAGGAAAAAAGAGCAGGTAAACTCGGTCCTACGTGGGAAGGGCCATACCAAATCACCAAAGTAGTTAGACATAGAGCCTACAAACTACGATGTACGGATGACATGGAGATCGGCAACAGTTGGAACGCATGCCATTTAAAACAGTATCATTTCTAATATCTGACCTTTATATTTTTTCATCCTACGACATGGAACTCACTTAGGCATCGGAGGGCCGTTGGTAAAACCAACGGCCAACCCTAACTCTTTTGTACAGGTCAGCATCACTGGACAATCCCACACTGATCTGCTTTCAAGGTGTAATGCCACATAAGAAAAATAAGAGTTGAAGCATGAAACTATAAAGTCCCACACTCCAATTGGGGCAAGTCAATATCATATGAATAAGAACCGATGTAAGTTGCACAACAATTCACCACTATGACCTGCATTTAAGGCCATGGACCACGACCTGCTTCAAGGTCATTTAAATCACACAGTAGTTGCACGACCTGCATTCAAGGCCATGGACCATGACCTGCTTTCAAGGTCATTTAAATCAAACAGTGGTCGCACGATCTGTATTCAATGCCATGGACCACGACCTGCTTTCAATGTCATTTAAATCAAACCGTGGTCGCACGACCTGCATTCAAGGTCATAGACCACGACCTGCTTTTAAGGTCATTTAAATCACACAGTGGTTGCACGACTTGCATTCAAGGCCATGAACCACTACCTGCTTTCAAGGTCATTTAAATCACACAGTGGTCGCACGACCTGCATTCAAGGCCATGGACCACGACCTGCTTTTAAGGTCATTTAAATCAAACAGTGGTCACACGACCTGCATTCAAGGTCATGGACCATGACCTTTCAAGGTAATTTAAATCACACAATGGTCGCACGACCTGCATTCAAGGCTATGGACCACGACCTACTTTCAAGGTAAAATTCTATTTAAGCATAATTATTTTGCAGACATTTGTCGCACGACTTTATAGAAAACTAAAATGCATCATATATTGAAAAAGAAATATCGTTTAACAAAATAAATATAAAAGCCTCTATAGACATAAAAACTTAAAATTCACAAGTTAAAAAATTACAACCCCTTTATAGGGTAACGTCGTCAAGTTCTCCAGTAGGCTGAGCAGCCAAAGCCACGACAGTCGAACCTTCTGGAGGAGGAAGGATAGGTTCCTCACTGCCTGCCTTATCCTCTACGTCTTTGCTTCGACTTGCTCATCACCTTCTTCTTCGTCATCTGAGCGTGTCAGCTCCTCATGGTCAGCGATCCACCTTTTGACCTTCCATTCAGTCGCATGACCATCCCTATACTCCCTCATCAGCTCTGCACGGGTCTTAATGATCGCATTGAGAATATTGTCCTCCGCCTTGTCGTACAGCGAGTCGTAATCCACCTCCTTAGCCTTCAACCTGACCTTGAGCAAGTCGACATTCGACTTCAGCTTGTTTAACTCAAGAGTCGCCTCGACCGCACGACTGGATGCCTCATGAGCTGTCTTCTTGGCCTCCAAGCTTGAGGCTTTCAGCTTCTCATTGTCGAGCTTGAGACTCTGGTTGCTCGACTTCAGCTCCCTCACCTTTTAAGGGTCAGACCAAGCTCTTCCTTCAAATGAACGTGAGATTGAAGAGCATACAAAAATATCGAAATTAAACACTTAGAAAAAATTCAAAGTAAACAATAAAAGGGAAGATAGTAGTCGTACGACTTTACCTGGAAAAGGTGGCCAAGGCCCCAATCAGCAGCAGAGAGGCTCATCTCCTTCAAACGATTTTTATCTTCAGGCAAAAGCAGTCGCTCGACCTGAGGAAGGATTGACCCAACATCAGAGTACGTAGAGGCATCCTGAGGGAAAACGAGGTCAACCGATGCATCGCTACCAGCAGCTGAATCCTCCCTCCTGTGCTTTTTCCTAGTAGAACTAATATCAAGGGCGGCCTTGCCTCGACTAGATGGGGGAGGTGGTACAGGAGTGGACTCAACATGGTCGCTCGACTGAGCCTTCTTCTATCCTTTCCTTTTCTCCTTAAGCCTTCTCATAACATCGTCAGCACCAGGAGCAGCAATTTCCCCAGCCATAAGATCTGCAAATCGTCGCTCGACGTATTATATAGGTGTCAGAAACCTTGTGCCATACAGTCGGTTGACACAATGCCTAACCCTGACAAACTCCACTAAATTTTTGAAAGCTGGGTAAGGAGTACCTGGCTCGTTTATCACTAAGAACTTCCACAGGTGGCTAGGCCTCAAGTTCTCCTCGGACAAGATATTCTTCCAACTTCTCTCCTTCACGTCGTACGACAGTATCTTCGCTGTACGCATCACACACATCAAACCAACTACAGCTTGAGGGGTTCCTATATTCGCTGCAATACAAGAAAACAAAAATTAGTAGAGTACGACAATAAGTATAATGTCGAACGACACAACAAAGATAAAGACCCACCAGCCTTAGACCAGGTCGTACGAACAACCGTATCCTCTACAGGCCACTCGATAAGAAGACCCCTCGCGAAGAAATACCTATCATTCCATGACCTATCATTTGTGGTCAGCTCCGTGATAAGGTGTTTTCTGTAGGCTTGAAGGTTCAAATTGTAGCGACCCTTCTCGGTGTCGTGCTCCCTCATCGAGTATATGTAGAATAGGTCAGGCAATTTGAAAACTATAACTTCCCTTGTACACAACAATTCTAGCACCAACATGATCTTCCAACTGTTAGGCATGAGTTGCCCTGGGGCAAACTCAAAGTGATCTAGTGCCTTCCTCGGTAGTCTGACCACCGGTAATCTGAAGCCGACCCGCTGAAACGGGAGTTCATAAAAGCATGTTCATCCTGGGATATCCCAATCCGGTCTCTCTCCTTTGAAGGGCACCCTCAGTTCGACGCCATCAGGTATGCCATAGCTATACCCGATGCGCATGAGATCTTCCTCCTTCAGCACACTGGCTGGGTTGACCAAGAGTAAACCTAGCGGTCTATTTGGTCCCATGGGACAAGGACCAGCCGCTTCACCTGGTAGCTCGACAAGGGGGATCCCCACAGTTATCTCTTCCATCACGTGCGACGTACCCTCGTAACTAGAGACAGTCACAGGGTCGTACGACGAAGATGCTAACGTCACGCCATCGCCTGTTGTCCTCGACTCTCCCCAGGAGTCGTACGACAGATCTATAGCTTTGTCGTATCCTCGCCCAGAAGTACTAGGAGGACTCTCATCACCTCGACTCGACATCTAACCTACAAGTCGAACGACAGTAGCGACAGTTAGTAGTCAAACCTAGACTAAAGATCCTGCACGACTAATACCAGTTCCTAAGACTGGTAAGCTTATGCCTATATGAGGTCGTGCGACATATATGTCTTGGCTACTGTCGTGCGACACAGACACTACAAACAGATTTTATATAAACCTAAGTTGTGTTTTTCGATCAAAACCAACGTTTTTAGGTTTTTCTTAAAATCTATTCGAAGAACACAAAAAATATACCGAGAAACCAAAAACACAATATAGGAAATCAAATAGCAGGAACAAGAAAAACTTACCAATAAAGCAAAGATGACCACTACTTTGCCGGAATAGACGCTAAAAAGATAAAAACGAGTAACAAAGGCGCCGGAAACAGGAAACGCAGCGACTGGTTTTAGAAAGAGAAAAGAAAAGAGAGAAAGAGAGCAAAAAATTGAAAATGGGAGAGAAATGGAAAGGGCGGCAATTAAAGGAAAAGGCATGCGCTGACGTGTCACTTTCTTATTTGGCATGCACCCCCATAACCGTCATCATTAATCAGGAGTGTGCGTTTCTCATAAAGTCACAATTACTTTGGCACAACTGTCGAGGAGCCATTGGAAAGCCAACCACTCATACCGCATTTACCATGGCATTGTCGTACGACCATGACAAACCCCAGGGATTGTGATATTCTCACAAACACAAGAGCTTTCCTTCAAAGGTGATGGTCGTACGACATAGAAAAACCACCATAAAAATCTACATACAGATCCTGGTTTACATGTCGAACGACACAAACCCCTTGACTTTTTTCTTAAAATCCAAGGTGTTTGGGGGCAAACTGTAGTAGCCAAAATATGTCATGCCCAAAATATAAGCGAGAATCCAGCCCAAAAGCCCAAAGTATATCTCAAAGACTAGGCCCAGAGTCAAAACGTGATCATGAACCTATTTACTTTGTCACACGATGACCGAACTAGGATCGCTACGCGGTGATCCAAAACAGTCATGTAAGACCTTCATGTAGTACGACATACACTCGACGCCCCACACATCCAAGTAGCAACAAGGGAAATAACTCAGTGTCCATGCTTGGGAAGCTCCAACGTCGCACGACATACTCATCTTAGGATGACATCCAATCGACATAGCGCACGACATACGATCGTGATTGATCAAATTATCAATCCCATATGTCGTACGACATAGAATCTCCTTGGTTCTATGGGAGACCAAATCATGATCTACTTTAAAGACGGTCCTACAAAACCATAATTACAATCTCTAAAGGCCAGATCAAAAGAAACGTCCACAAACTTCTTTGATGAAATAACAAAGAAAGGTAATGATGAAGTCCCTCAACGGGCAGAAGCATCATCCCCCTATAAATAAAGGATAATTCTCTAAATGGGGGGACCGAAAAACTGAGATCTTAGAGCTATCAATATTCAGACAACATTCTCCAACCATTGTTTATCATCTGCGACCACCTTCCGATCATACTCCGTTTATTCGATCTTACATCTCCTTCCATCAAGAAGAGCTCAACAGCCAATATATCAGGAAATATTACTCACTCATCTCCATTTACGAGCATTATATACTTATTAACATTCGCTAACTTGACCGTCGGAGTGACTTTGGCCGGCACCACCCCGGTGTCCTAGACGTCCTGCGGGTCACGTGTGTTCTATCTTTGCAGGTTGTAGTGCCCCATGTCCCCGAGCGATTTTTGAGGACTACATGTAACCCTAGAGATTGATAATAAAGTGTTAAATATCATATAAACTATCAAATTTATACATAGGGTCAAAAACTGAAGCAACAGTATAAATCGAAGGAATGTCCCTATAATAATTTAACCATCTATCTCTCATTGCACAAACACATGCAGTTAGTTTCGATACTTGTGCACATTCATTAAGTGCGTCTACAATATTAATGGCTTCACATAAAAATAAATGTGAAGTTGGATAATATATACCGGATAAAGCGTTAGTTGCATCATAAAAAACTTTTAAAAGCATACAAATTTTAATACAAACATCCCAATGATGAGCATACAAATTAACGCTACTAACATTAAGATACATAAATATAACTAATAATTCTCTATAGTCATAGCTTTCACAAAGTAATTTATATGGAGTTCTAACGAGTTGGAACATCACGGGAAAACCTAATTGGATGTTTCCCGTTAGATTTACAATACCTAGCCCATTGTTTCATAGTGCCAGGATGTTTCCACAAATATTATATGGCATCCCTAATTGGTGTAATCCATTCTTGAAGTGTTTGCAAACCATGTTGTACACATATATTTAAAACATGGCAAACACATCTTTGATGAAAAATTTGCCGCTAGAGTAAGGTTGACACAATTGAATTAATTGTGGAACGGCGGTAGTATTGTTTGCAATATTATCAAAACCAATTGCAAAAATTTTACTTTCAATACAATATTTTTCAAAAATAATTTTCATTAATTTGTAAATATTATCGGCAGTATTGGTGTCGTCAAAAACTCTAAATGTAAGAATTCGTTTTTGCAACTTCCATGATTGGTCAACATAATGGCAAGTAAGTTCTAAGTATGAATGTTTTTACCAATGATCATTTTAGATATCGGTACAAACAGACACATGACCCATATAATTTGAAAATATCTAACTAATACTTTTTTTTTTTCTTTATAAATGTCACACATAGTACGTTTTAATTTGGTCCTAAGTACTCTACATGCAGTGGGATTTAAAGCATTATGATAATATTTTAAAAAATCAGTTTTTTCGCCAAAACTAAAAGGAAGATGTTCGGTCGCTACCATTTTTGCTAAATGTTCCCTATTATTTACATCAATATATTTAAATAAATGATGGTTATGAGATGTGTACCTAGAAATTTGGTATTGTCCTCGGCTACGCTCATGCTGAGCTTCGACTTGATGCTTGGTGTTGATGTGCTTCTAGTACGTCCCATACCCTCCGGATTTGTTCCACTTAAAATCTTTGTTGCAATAGTTGTAAGTCACCACAACTTCCCCCATTTCCTTCTCCACCTTCCTCATATGAACTTTAAAAAGTTCAGATTTGTACTTTGCCAAATCTGGCAGTGGACCTTGTACGGTTTCACTTGGGGGGGTGGGAGGAATTTCACGAGAGGGACCAGGGGGAGAGGGATGAGAATACTGAGGAGTAAAATTAGGAGGAGTATCATTACCAAATATTACCTCCTTAAATTCTCTCTGTTGTAGGTATTTAGCAAAATTTGCATCGTTGAAATTTAATTCTGGGCCAGCGGCACGGCGACTCTACACTTCTTCAGCATTTAAATCCAGTACCTGCTCAATGTCTCTACCGGAAACGGACCTTTTGGAAATAGATCTTCAGCCTCCGAAAGTAGACGGTCTTGATTGTGATGCCATTATAAATTTATAATAGTAACAATTTAAATAAAAAACGAAAATAATTGCAGCATTGAAAAACAATAACAAGAATGAGAGAATAACTTAATGAGAGAATTACAGAAAAATTGAGAGAATGAGAGAATGAGAAAAATATCAAGAGATTGAGAGAAAATGATGTGAATGAATTGAAGAGGAATGGGGTTTATATAGTTTTTTAAGTTAGGGAAAAAATAATATTTTTTAAAATTTAGGAGGTCAAAATATAATTTTTTCGGGGTCATTATTGTAATTTTACACCAAGGAGCCATTGGCCGGACGGCCAACGGCCCCATGGTAGTAGTGTCAGGCTGCTGCCACTGGCAGCAGCCTGACATGTGGCCGTTGGCCTGAAAAGGCCAACGGCCACATTTTTTGAATTTTTTTTATTTTTTAAAATTTAAAATTAAAAAATTAAAAAAAAGAAGATAAAAACTGCCCAAGAATAGAAACCGTCGGAACAGGACGATTACTTAAACCGGCGGTTCCGATTATTTGCTTAAGTTAATCGGAATCGGGACCTTGGATCCCAGTTCCGATTTTTAATTCAGAAACTGGTTTTTAACAAAAACTATTGGTTAAAAACTGTCGGTTCGGTTCAAACCGAACCGAGGCCATAACTAGTCAATTGGGTTCTAATTAAATAAAATAAAAATTATGCTTATCTCATCTATTTTAGTCAAGTGATCTTACTGCATATGTTATCCCTCCTTGAATAAATATCCGTTATTCGAATAGGCTTCATTATAGCTGTTGACTTTTCAAAATCCATTGAATCCTAATTTACAACGTGATTGTTTAACATTTTCTTGTTCAACATCGAAATCTTTGTATAAAAGTTAATATCATTATAGAAACACACTATCCATAGACTTTACGACCACATTCAAAATCTCTTTGACAGGATTTTTATTTATATTTTTAGCTTTTTAAAAAAATTTTTTAAAAATTATATAATTTTTATTTTATTTAGAAGAACTTTTAAATTTTTAAAACTCCTATATTAGAAAATTTAAACCCTTTCCAAAATAGGTTTTAGACCTAAAACAGACTATTAGTCCTTAATAAATTAGTCCAAGGGGATATTTATCCTTAATGTCATGCTCACAGATTCCATCAAGAGTAACTTTTTCCAATGCTTATGAAATCAATCACGTAAATGATTAAGGATATTTGATCGTAATAAGATCTCACTCGTTGAACATTTAAAGTAAATTAAAAATTCACAGACACGAGTTGATCACACCATTAAAATTAAGAGAACACATATTGGTTTTTCGGATTTAAAAACCGAACATGGTAATTTTGGGTGACAAGATCGACCAAACAGTCAGTTTGGTTTGAATCGGTTTTGGGCTATTTGCGCCTGATTCAGCCCTTTGGGTCTTTTTGACAGAAATCCAGTTTTAAGTATTTTCATCTATTTTAAATAATTTTACATAACGTTTGTATTTCAATTGAATTTGGGCCTAAAACAGGTTCTGATCCAATTGAATTTGAAACATTATTATAGTTTCGAATTTTATTATAACTTTACAAAATATGAAATTGATATAAGACAAAATTAATGATACAAAAACAAT
>QUWJ01001199.1:0-15984 GCA_003430845.1 Xanthoceras sorbifolium | reverse complement strand
GGAAAGAAAAGGTGAAAGAGAAAGGAAAAGGAAAAGAAAATCGTGGAACCGCGATTTGCCGAAAGGAAATGGTATCCAGGTAGGTGTACTTTTATTTCGGAATCTTTACGAAAGTATAAGTATTCGTTTTGTTTTCGTTTCGATTCGTTGAAATTTCTCGTTTTCGATTTTCGTATGAAAATTGTTTATTTTATATGAAAAATCGATGATGATTACTATTGTTGATTTTCCCATGACCAAATCTGTTATTGACATCAAATGTTTCCGTTGACGTGTATATAGTGAATATTTGCAAGATAGTTTATCGAAACGGCCCTAGGGTACTTAGACATAGAAATGGATATAGGAGGTTGGTATACCAGCTGGGTTTACTGAGCAGTACTGCGCCGATATGATTGCTATTGATGATTATTATGTACCTCCTCATGGATTCGTCCAGGGGCAGGGAGACACGTACCTCCTCACGGATTCGTCCTGAGGGGTGGAGCCAGTACCCTAAGGATTCGTTCTGGGATAGGGAGTATGTACCTCTTAGGTTCCGTACCCACGGTCCTAGAGTAGGGAGATACGTACCACTCTTAGGATTCGTCCTAGGGTGAGTTGACCCATATTCCAGTCCTAGTATGTTGAGTATTCCAGCGGGCCAGATTTAAAGTGATATGAAAAATGTATTGAATAACGTTATTGATCGATTTTATATATGTTGATCTTATTGTTGAAATTAAAGGATTAAAACTGTTTTATGCTTTGATTTTGAAGTTAAATTGTTTTGTAAAATGTAGTAACGAAAAAGAGATATATTGTAAATGTTTCTTAATAAAAGAGATTATGATTTCATATTTGAGTTTAGTGTACACCCACTAAGCTATATGCTTACGCGTTAGTTTTGTTTCTAACGCGTAGATACCAGAGAGACTGAAGAGGCCAAAGATGAAGAGGAGTCCTGCAGACAGAGGCGGAGAGTTACATTTTGGGTAGATATTTATGTTCGTGTGTAATATGATGATAAGCATGCATATACAGAGAGTCTGTAAATATGTTTTGTAATTAGTCATGTAATTAATATTTTACGATTCGGTCTTTATTATTAGAATGTTTGTAAAATATTAACTTCTGAATCGTTTTATTTATAAACTGTATTGGAAAGTCGCACTAAACGGCAGAGTGCGCAATGTTGAAAATATTTGAAGTGTTGATATGAGTTGTATTTGATTGAGTTGTGAAAAACAGGTTTGGGAAAATCCGAAAAACAAACGAAACTCTGCCGAAATTTTTGTAAAAAGTTTATTATTGGGCTCACTTGAAAATGGTTTAAAACTATCAAACTATTTGGTTTTCCAATGGTTTGAGAAATTGATTCGATGGGCACTAGAAAAGTCTTTTTGAATTACAAATTGATATGATTTTTAAATGGTCCGAAATTATAAAATGAATTGAGAAAGTTAGGAAAACCCGAGTAGTGCTCCCTGGGTCGATCCAGCGGGTCGGGTCAGGGGGTGTACACTTTTAATTAATTTGTGGGGGGGGGGGGGGGGGGGGGGGGGGGGGGGGGGGGTGTAAAACTAATAAATTAGGGGGCATCAACCGATAAAGCAAAGATCATAGTTTAGGGGTTCTGACTGTAATTCACTATTTATAGTATTTTCTTATTTACTAGCATAATCTTTCTATTAATGTTCAATCGGACAAAAATACATTATAGTAGCAAAGTGGTTAAGTACTTCTCATGCGCTTCAGTGATAAGGGTTGAACTTATAGCATTTATCTTAGTTCAGTACTCGTGACCTAATTGATATCAGATTTTTTTTTTTTTTTAAAAAACACATAGATGACATTTTAGAAAATTCTTTTCCATGTACAAAATGAAATAAGGAAAAACTGACATTCTTTTAAATAAGGAAAATCTGATATTCTTTTAATTAATTGGAGGATTTTTAATAATTATTTCTTTCCTTAAACTAAAATCAAAATGAACGGATTGCATCAATCTCTTTGAAGTTTTACCAACTATAAACAGAATTAATTTATCGTTTATTTACAAATACTTGTACTGCCCTTACCCTTAGTAAAATTCGATCAAATAAAACAATTGACTAATAGAGTAATTTATTAAAAAATTTAAAAATTAATTAACAGAACAGAGAATTATTATCAATAAATTTAAAAATTGACACTATTTATAATTGAATAAATATCAGAAGAATAAATATTATTTATTCTTTTAAAATAAATAAAATTAAAAAAAGTACTATAAATTTGCACATTTAATCATAACAAAAATAAAAGAATCGGCGAGCGAGCACCGTCGGATTGAAAAACGAAGGGCAGAGATGTGTGAAGCAATTCTACAAATGGAGATGTGATGTGTGTGCGCGGGTGAAAATAAGCAAAAAGTTAAAAAAAAAAAAAAAAAAAGGAGGGACGGTTTCGAAGAATCAGGAGACTCACGCGATCTCCTCCGTGTTCGCTCTGTAAATTTGTAAATATTATCATTTCTTTTTATTTATTAACTTTTACATTTTTATATTTTGCTTTTTATTCCAACTCTAAATTCTTCCTAGATTTTCCTTCTCTCACCATTTTATCAATTTTCTTGTAAGTTTCACTACACCATACACCTTTTTCTCTCTTGTTTTTTTATTTTATTTTTATTTTATTTTTTTTTTTACAGTTTTTCGTTTCAAGAGTCTTATAATTCTTCTTTTTTAAATTCACTTGCAGGAGTTTTTTTTTTAGATAATCGCGTTAATGCAGAGATTCTCGTAAAGGTATGTTTTTCTTGTATTAAAAAAGAAAAAAAAAGAGATAAATTAGATATGTTTTTCTTTTATTTGATATTGCGCTGTTTGGTTGCTGAGAAAATTGAAGAAAATAAAATTAGCACTTAATTGTATCTTGGACGACTAATTGGTGTTTGTTTGTTTAATTATGCAAATTTGATCGGCAACCAAACAGAGGGCTAGAGTTATTGATTTTTTTTTTTTTATATTTTTTTAAGAATGTACATTGAAATTTGCTGTTTATTAATCTACCTTTTTTTTGTGTGTGGGTAAATTAGAGTATTGGAAAAAAAGTTGCTTGAAGAGCAACATAGATATGTTACCGAAGCTAGAAGACGGTTTACGTGGACGAAGTGGGAATTTAAATTTGGAAGATAGTTTGCAAGCTGAGCTTGAATTTATATTGCAAGGGCAAGGGCAAGGCCAACCTAACCGACAAATCCTTCAAAGAGAGAGGGATCTCAATATTTACAGGAGTGGCAGTGCCCCTCCCACTGTTGAGGGCTCTTTAACTGCTGTAGATAGTCTCTTTAGAAATAGTGCTAACACTGGTGGTGCTGGTGGGGTTGGTGTCGGTAACGTTAATAGTAATGGGATTTTGAGTGAAGATGAGATTCGCTCGCATCCGGCATATCTTTCCTATTATTATTCGAATGAGAATATAAATCCTAGGCTACCACCCCCTGTTATCCAAGGAGGATTGGCGTGTTGCCAGAAGGTTTCAGGGCGGTGGGTCATCTTTTGGGGGTGTTGAGGACTGGAGGAAGAAAGGGATAGATGGCGGTGATGGTTCATCTCTGTTTCTGATGCAACCGGAGCATTTTGTACAGCAGGCGGAGAATGATTTAATGGAATTGAGGAATGCCAGTAGGAGTAATCCCTCTAGGAAGACTGCAGGCGAGAGGCATGAAAGAGGCTCAGACGGCTTGACTGGATTGGCTATGGATGGATTGACTGGATTGGCTATGGATGGACTTGGTGCAAGGAGAAAGAGCTTCGCTGACATTGTTCAGGTAATTAATGTAGCTATATTTTGTTTAAGTTGCTGCATATCAGCAGCTTCAGATGATATTTTGCTTGTGTTATTGCATGGTATGGGAATTCTTTGTAATTTTTCTACTTTTGTCAGTTTCTCATATACGCTCTATTTTTGCATCTTAGTGATATCTATTCCAAAGGGTTATTGTAGGGTTCTATTCTATTTTAAATATCTTTAATGATTCAAGAAATTTGATGCTTTCTCTGATGAGAAATGATTAGTTGCTGAATTCTTCACGATGTTCCATCGATGGATCATTATGTCCAATTTATAAACATATAAACTTGTCTTGCTCTGAGGGTAATTTAAGGTCTTGTTTCTTTAAATTTTTCAAATTTTTAAGTTGATTACAACTTGTTTCCCTTGATCTGTTGATTTGTGCCTTTCCTCCACATTTTAATTATCATCACAACTTGTATTCTAGAGCAAACAGTTGACTTGGTACTATGAGTTCATTAACTAACATCTATTCAGCCCCCTATTATTATTAAAGTGAATTGCTATGTATTGTTGTGTTTATATTACTTTGATAACTGATGTTTTAGGAAGGAATAGATCGACCTACCTCTCATTGTCAGGCCACCTGTCACGCCCACCAAGTCGTAATGCCTTTGGTGATATTGTGGGTACTGATACCCATCCAGCTGGTTTATGTAATGGAGTGGAATCCTTAGAGATCTTGCGTTCTGCAGCAGCTTCCCCAGGGGTTGTAGGAGTTAAGAGTCATAATGCAACTTCTTCTCATTCTTTTGCATCTGCTGTGGGCTCATCACTATCAAGGAGTTCAACCCCTGAAGCTCAGTTACTTGGGAGGTCTACTGGCTCTGGTCTACCTCGTGTGGGGAGCAGAGTTGGTCCTATTGAGAAGAAAAGTGCTGTTGGCTCAAATGTCCAAAATGATCATTCCTCTGGGATGAATGAGCTTTCAGAAATGGCAGCTAAGTTAACAAATTTAAGCCTTTCACAAGTTGGGTATGCAGATGATGTTAGTCAGAGACAATCTCAGCTTCAGCTTCAACTGAATCAAGATAATAAGCCTAATTTTCTGTATAATATGCCCAATGGTCGTAACCATGGATTGCAGCAGCAATTCATGGAGAAGTCCAATGCAGAGAATCTCTCATTTTCTTCGAACTATACCGATTTTGCTAGGAAAAATGGGATGTACCAAACCTTAATGCTTCTATGGTAAATTCCAATGGGCAAGTTGACATCCCCAAGAGAAATTCTTCAGCCAATCTTTTCTCAAATATGAATTCTGCAGGGTTTGGAGGTTTGGATGGTTCTGTTCACCAACAGAATGCCAATGTCTCAAGTGTGGACTTCACTGTTAATGTACCTCGTTATTATTCTGCTAATCAGAAGCTGAGTTCTGGTGTGAAGAATGAATTAGATGCAGGTTAATTCTGTTTTTTCTGTGTGAAGTTTTTCAAATATTTTAAATTAAATCTTTGGTATATAGTATTGGGTTATTTATGTTGACATATTGTTTTTGTCTAGGTTCAGCTTTTAATGGTAATGGAGATGGACAGAATTTGAATGAATTCGTTAATCATGTGGGGCAAGACCTTCGATCTCCAGTAATGGATCCACGTTATGTTCAGTACTTGCAAGGAACTTCTGATTATGCTACTTGTGCTGTGGCTAACATGAGTGAACCTTTTGAGGTTAGAAATTACTTCTCTTCTTCACGTGGAGAGTTGGATGGGTTTCAGAAAGCATACCTTGAAGCACTGCTTGCTCAACAGAAGCAACAACATGAGCTTCAACTTTTAGGTAAATCAGGTGGAATGAGTCATGGGTACTATGGGAGTCAATCATATAGAGTTGGCATGCCATATCCAGGGCACCCATTGGAAAATTCTGTATTTCCTTCTGTTGGAACTGGAAGTTTTCAGAATGAGCAGAACTCACACTTTAATTCAATGATGAGAAGTTCAATGGGAGGATCTGGGCCATTGCATTTGGATATTGGCAGTAACATGGAGGGAAGATACACATCTTCCTTATTAGATGAGTTCAAGACCAACAAGACCAGGTCTTTTCAACTGTCAGATATTGCTGATCATGTTGTTGAATTCAGGTATCAATCTAATTCTAACTTTGGTGTCTATTCTACTCATACATTGATTGGAGTACTGAGTTGTTGCTTCGTCATATAATTCAGTACAGATCAATATGGGAGTCGCTTTATTCAGCAGAAACTTGAAGCTGCGACAGTGGAAGAAAAGGCCAAGATATTCCCTGAGATTATTCCTCATGCCCGTACCTTGATGACAGATGTCTTTGGAAATTATGTCATACAGAAAGTATGTCCTTATGTTGAAATGCTTAAGCATGTCCTACTTATACAAGTTGAAATTATTAAGTAGATTGGGCTTGATTTGCAGTTCTTTGAGCACGGCACAGAAAGTCAAAGAGCACATTTAGCCAGCCAGCTTACTGGTCATGTTTTGCGTCTGAGTCTTCAAATGTATGGTTGCAGAGTGATTCAGAAGGTTCTTTCCTAAGCTTTTACAAGTTGATTGCATCCTCATATCATGTGGTACATGCATTTGGGGGTCTTTCCTTGAATCTGTGATTTTGCTTGACATTGTGGTTTCGCTTCACATCTTTGATCTGCTTAAAGTTTGCACATTATTTATATGAATTTTTTTTTCATCTTTTGCTATGTAGAATGTAGAATTTGGAGCATCATAACTTTTGATGCGTGCTTTATTATAATTTTTCCACCTTACTTGCCCTTCAATAAATATTTTAGAGTAATTGATCTATTTTATGCATTTGCTTAATTGATTTGCGCCACTTTACTCTCCATCTGATGCATGCTTCGAAAGTTCAAGAATTTAAAGTTGATAGCTTGTGATACAAATTGAAGATATTCTAGATTATAGTTTAGAAGCTATTTGATGAACACAAATAACATAGAGGCTGGTTAGTTTATTTAATTTCTGCACAATCACTCAATCAACTTAAATTATAAATTAATTCAGAACAATATAAGAATTGAGAAGGTGATTTTCTTGATACCATAAATAAGAGGGGTTAAGAACTGCTTTTTGTGGTATTAGATATTGCGTACGTCTTGTGATGATGGTTATGTTTCTAAGTAAATGGTATATTTATTTATTTTCTGGATATGAATCTCTTTATATTCCACAATGCCACAGGCATTGGAGGTGGTTCATGTGGATCAGCAGACCCAAATGGTGGCAGAGCTTGATGGTTCGGTCATGAAGTGTGTCCATGATCAGAATGGTAATCATGTTATTCAGAAGTGCATAGAATGTGTTCCACAAGATCGAATTGAATTTATCATCTCATCTTTCTATGGACAAGTAGTGGCACTTTCCACTCACCCTTATGGCTGCCGTGTCATTCAGGTTAGAATTTTGCAGTTTGAATCTGGTTTTTCTGGTAGTTTATGACATTTATTCTTTTATTTTACTTCTTTTTCAACAGAGAGTCCTGGAACATTGTAATGATGCAAAGACGCAACAATTAATTATGGGTGAAATTATGCAATATGTGTGCAATTTGGCACAGGATCAATATGGGAATTATGTGATTCAGGTACTATAAATTGTTTTTATCTGTTCCACCATATGGATAGAATGGGCAATTTGATATCTACTATCTGCAAGGTGGCTTCCCTTGAGTAGTATATGGTCAACTTAGTTTATCTCCAGCATTAGGGAATTGTTGTTTCTTGGTATGGACTGCATGCAACGTTTTAAAATATTGTGGATTATTTTCACTTGGAAATAATTTTAGGACAGACAATGTTATAGACAATCTACCAGACATGAATTATTTTTTGTACAGAGTGGATCATCATCGTTACAGAATTGGCAGAAATCTATAAACCTAGATAATGTAGAATTCCTGGTAACAATTAAATGGTAAAAATCATTTTAGTTATTCATGTTATTTTTCCTTACCTGTGTGTTTGGTCATTGAGTTGCCTGTTTGGTTTTACACATCTGTCATGGTGCAAGCATTACAATAAATGATGAAGACATGCTTTACGTTGAACTTATGAAATTCAAAGTGTTTGTCAGGAATACATTTACCAATTTGGTTTACTGATCAACCCTAAGATGTGTTTAAAATGCTGTTGATGGTTAGGGTCTGATTCCTTGGAAAGTTTCTTGATTTTCAATGATACTTTTCCTGGTTTTTTTTCTTTTTCACTTTTTTTTCTAAATTCCCTGCTTCTTATCCTTCTCGTTGGTAGCATGTTCTTGAACATGGTAAACCACATGAAAGATCAGCTATAATTAACAAGCTTGCTGGACAAATTGTGAGGATGAGTCAGCAGAAATTTGCTTCTAACGTTGTGGAGAAATGCTTAACGTTTGGAGGCCCTGAGGAGCGTCAACTTCTGGTCAATGAAATGCTTGGTTCCACTGATGAAAATGAACCCTTGCAGGTCTGTGGCACACTTGCCTTTCTTCTAGTTGTTAGTTTTTGAAATTGCAAAAGATCTATAAAGTTTTGAGTGTCTCTGTTTAAAAATAATATTGAGAGAAGACATAAAGACATTACAATTGGTTTTCATGCTTTTGTTGTTTGTACATGTATTACTATTGATTCATACCAATGTTTGTCAAGCAAGAGATAAATAAATAAATAAAAGCTTTTTGATTATTATCCCATTCCATGTGTATGTTACTTATGATTTTCTCTCAAAAATGCGGTGTTGTATATCAAGTATAAATTTGTTGTGTTTATTTGTTATGATGTCTGTTACATCTTGTAGAACAGCATGAACTTCACCATCTAAACAAATTGAAAGGATGTAAAATGCAATAATATGCAAATGATATTCAATTCTGTGACAGTATAATTGTCAAAAACTCATTGCTTGATGTTTTGCATTGCAAATCTGGTTCACATATTGTTTTTATCCAAAATCTAACTGTTCATTGGATTGCATTGATTAATAAAGTGCTTAGACAAACCCGATATCATTATAGAATCTGTCTTTCTGATCATATTTAAATAGACAACATATGTATTGCTGATGGTGCCCTATGCTTAATTATGCACTTGTATTCTAGAACCATGGAATTTATTATGTTGGACACTTAGGTGTATATTTTAGGTACCATGTTTGACTTTCAAGTTCCTAGCTTGGTTAACTTTGCTTTACTTGGCAACCTTTTTCATGTGCCTGTAACGGTAATTAGAATTTTTGTCTTCTGTTACCGACGGATAATGTCAAGGAGCAGTACATGGTGTTAGGTTATGTGTTCGTTCGTGTGAAACCAATTTATTAATACATGGAAGAGTTTTCTCTTCTTAATTTTTGATTTCACTTCAAATTTTTCTTATGGAATCTCTAGTTGTAAGCCATTGCTCGAGGATCTCTAGTTAACATTCTTTATTTGGGATCACTGTAGGTTAACAAATTCTTGCTTGTTATTTTCTCTGTTGTTTATTTCATTTCTGAAAGAAGAGATTTTGAATTCTAATGCATTTTCCGTCTTATATATATGTCATGTTGAATGACTACACTTGCAGGCCATGATGAAAGATCCATTTGGAAACTATGTTGTGCAAAAGGTTCTTGAAACCTGCAATGATCAGAGTTTAGAGTTAATTCTTTCTCGCATCAGGGTTCATCTGACTACCCTGAAGAAGTACACATACGGTAAACATATTGTTTCCCGCATTGAGAAACTCATTACTACTGGAGGTGAGGAACATATTATTTTTTTCTACAGAAATTTTGGGTCGCTTTTGTAGCTAGGTTGACTAACTTCTCATAACCACAATGTATCTTAATTTTTCTCATTTGCAGAAAGGCGCATAGGATTATCAACCTCAGCCTCTTCCTGAGGCATTTGAAACTGGAACCGGAGTATTAAGTTTTACTTTTTCGGCCATAAAACAACCAAACAATTGAAAACAAGGACACATCTTTTGTACAGCTAACATGGATGGTGATTTTAGCACCTTATCATCCGGTGTCTTTGTTTTCCCGAAGAGACGAGTAGTTGTAAATAAACAAAAACCTAACAGGCCTGCAGAATAAGATATTTTTTGTCTATATTTTAAATGTAAATTCAGCCCGAAATTTATTCAAAAATGAAGACTCCACCGGAACGGGCAACTTAGGATCATATTTTTGCCTACCAATTTCTGTAAAGCGAAAGTGAGAATGTAAATGCTTAATCTTGAGTGGTATGGTGTGGAATATAGAAAGGAAGAAGAGTTCATATCTGCTGGAGACTTTGATATGGAGGATTTTTACTTATATATGTAAATACTTTTTGCAATATTTTTTTATGGAGAAATATATAATATAATATATTATTTATTTATTTTGCTCATGTTTAGACTATTTTATTGAAAATTTTCTCTTCGTGAACTGAATTGTTCATTAATTTTTCAAGTGATGGGTGATTGTTTTCAATTGAAAATCTTGTTTATCTCTCAGATTTTTGAATCTAATACGTTGCACCCTAATTATGTTGTTTTGCAAACTGCTTGGTATATATGTGATTGTGTGCCTTGTTTGTCTTTTACATTATTTTAGAAAAAACTTTTTTAATTTCCTATGCTATTTTTTTGGTTGAACCACGGGTCAAACCCGCTAATTCCGTTCGAGGCGGGTTACATTTAAAGCTTAAATCTCTCTCAACGAGTTTGTTTAGTGGGAATTAAACTTGAGACAATTGAGTCACAACTCATTGGTCCTATGCTATTTTTACACTAACAGAAATTCCAATATTATCCAATTGTTGTGCAGTGTGCACCTAGTTTGCTAAATTTTCATGTCATTTAAAAGTTTAATCAATTAATAAAGTTCTTCTCATATTAATTTATTAATTTTTGAAAAACCTCAATCAACCATAAAGATATTAATGTGTCCTATGTTTGCAAGTAATTTATAGTTAAATAACGGGAATAATGTTGACGGTTAATTGAGTTCTATCTTGTATATAAAAATGTTACTGTGATGAGACCCCTTCCCTATTATAGGAGTAGAAATATAGGTTGTGATTTCAGTGCTTTAGATATGTTTCGGCAGAAAAAATATTCACGGTTAGTTGAGTCGTAAGGGTTATTATATCTCTCTTTGACAAGCACTTAATTTCCTTTTTATTTTCATCAAAAGTTTGTACCATTGAGATTTGTTTTAAAAAGTTTTTTTTTTTTTTTAAAAATATGCTCCATCAAAATAGAAATATAATTTAAATCAATTTGAAAAACGTTTATGCACATATACTAAGAGTCGAAAATTTTTTTAATTTGAGGTGGTTCAATCATAAGTTTCTCAAACCCATACGTTGAAATTATTAAAACCGTATCTCCCTTTTTTCAAATCCTAAATTGTAATTAAAAAAAAAAAAAGAATGGACCAACATTGACAGTTGAATTCCTAAACTTTTTTTTTTTTTTTTAAGTATCATAGTTTGAGATCTTGAGTAGATAGAAAAACGAAAAGAGTTATATAATTTACGAACATTGCTCATTTAAATATTAAACTTAAAATAATTATTGTCTTATAATAATTACTTCTCTCAATGAAATTGAAGTCCCCGAGTGCAAATTTCCTTTTCCCCAACTAAAAAAAGAACAAAGCAAACTTAAATATTATTGGTTAAGATCTTGATTGATTGAAACTTCATTCACCATTATTAACACTACACAACCATATTAATATAAACTACCAACCCACCAAGCAATTAATAAAAAAAATAAAAACATACTCATTACATATATTGATTGATTTGAGTAATGGATATATATACATCTGTTCGACAAGTAATGTCACATTTGCCTTAAAATTTTATTCTGTGAAATTGAAAAAAGAAAAACAACTAACAAAAACTTAATAATAAATAAATCTCCCAGCACAGTTAGAAGTGGAACTTCCTCAGGCAGCCTCATCATATATTCTATATCTTCAAAATTGTATCTCACATGTAAATACACTTTCCATAGCCTGTACTCACATATACAAGAAAAACATAATATTAGAGTTAACATAATGTAGAAAAAAACAAAATATTTATATAGTTTTAGAAGTTCTGGTGCGGATATCTGCATTTTCTGTCGCTGAAATACGTTAATGTCTTTAATAGCTGACTCGAAATGTAAAATTTCACTAACAATACAAAAATCTGCACTGTATTGTCAGACACCTGATAAAATTTATTGTTTTAAGTCGAAAAAAAAATGAATACAGTATATATGAAATTGAAGTTGGTTTGACTTACTCGGGTTAGTAGAGGTGAGGAGACCGCTTCGACCAAAATAGCAGTTGAAATCTTTGCGACCATTGATGTTATAGAAAGCATTCATGACAAATGATGCGCGAGACCTTAAACTACTAGAATCATCAAAGCAATCTCCACCCTTTTGAATAGACTTGCAGTCCACGCCTTTCTTGCATGCATACTCTATGTTTGCATGCAACACTTGGTCGCTGGCGTCCGCTTTGGCCACACCATTTCTTGCCTGTTGCTGCTGCTGTTGGCGGTGGCGGTGATGGTGCTCTTCTAATTCGGTACCTATGAGGCTTCGTTGGTGCTGTTTTCTTGTGAAAATGTGCTGGTGGTGGTGCTGGTGTCTTCCTTTTGGGTTGAGATGGGATTGGTTTCTTTACAATATGTGGTTTCTTTGCGAGATGCTGCACATTTCGGGGTTTTAGGGTTTGTTCTAAATCGAGGAGGAGCTTTTTTTTCTGGGGTTGTTGGTTTATGATCAGATTTAGCAGCCTGCATCAAACATTATTAAGAGAGAACAAAAAATTAATAAGAAAATAATTTTGTAACTAAACTTTATAGGCAAAATGTGGAATGTGACCAAAGAATTTAAGTTAATTTCGTTAATAAAAGTTTGATTAATTTTACAAAGGAAAAACGAGTCGTGACACAAAATATCACAAGATCATATTGGATAATAATCAATTTTAGAGAGGAAAATTTTTCAACATAAATTAAAACATGTACAACTTAATTAATATATACATGGGCTTGCATTTTTTCCTCATAAAGAAGAAACCAATGAAAACCACATGTAGCAAGAACAAATGTGATCACATTTTATGTTATTGTCATTTAGAAATCTGACAGCAGCTAGACAGTGGAAGAATGATAAACTCACTCTGTTGAAACCTGAGACAGTCTCAATTAATGCCTTTCGGGGTCTTCCAGGATTTATTCTGAATCGAGGAGTTAGTTTTTTTTCTGGGGTTGATCCTCGAGCCTGCATCACACATAAGAAAAAAGAATATTAATAAGACAATTTATTATTGTATCTAAATCCTATGGCAATTAGATAATAAAATTTTGCTTCATTTATAAGAAATAAAGAAAAATTAAATATGAAAAGATCCATAACAAATCAAACTAATCTAGGAGATTCGAACCAAAGTAATCTTGGTGAAATTAGTTTTGATACCATATCAATAAACGCGTGCTAAACATAAAAGTTTAAGCTTACAAATAAATTAGATTGTGTTATTATCCCTTGCAAACAACAATAAGATAGTTTTTCTTTTCAAATTCAAGTGGTTTTATTTCTTACTTTGTTATATTATTAAAGTTTGAATTTATTAAATAATTTCATTTCTTGAATGATTCCACAGCATCACAATACAAAAGAAATCAAAAAAGTAGGAAATAAAAGCAAGATATATAATTATGAATTTTCAAATTTTGTCAAGCAAATTATTCTCATTGTTTAGTTTTAAAAATTCTCTAATTTAAAGAACTTCAAAAACATCCCCACATGTAATTGACCAAGAAACAAAAACATTTAAAGCAAAAAAAAAAAAAAAAATCTAATAAATATGGATCATATCTATACACTATATCTTTTGACCACATGAGTACGTGACTGGTGTTCCTTGGCGGAGGAGTCATGCTTTACATCGGTGGAGAGGGTGGTGGCGGCGAGGTGGAGGAGTAGGATGGTAAAGAGGAGAGCGGTGGTGCTTATTTTTTTGACATAGAGGTAGGTCTGCATGCAGGTTGTTGCTTAATTCTGTGATGGCTGTGGAAAAGAGGCGTTGGTTATTTATAATAAGCACCCATATATGTGGATACAGTGATTATTAGGTCACAATTGATGGGAGGTGTAGAAAGTTTGATAGATATATAGAAACATAACAATAGACACAAGTAGCTGATCAGAGAATTCAAATCTTGACCTTTATTATAAATAAATCATGCCCAATAAAGTACTGTGCTAGATTTAGCAGGAATAGATTGTTGGCTCAGACCCATTTTCCTATAACGATTTAGCTTTATAGCTTTCATGAATCATGGTGGACGTGGTTGATATTCACTCATATCATGCATCAACACCATTTTCTGTAGGGAAAAAAAAATGAAGAAAGAAAAATATATCAGAGACTTCTCAAGACTTATGAGCATCAAATTTTGTGTTCCTCCAAAAAATCCAAACCTAAACTTTTCAGTCCTGTGTAAAGTGTGTAAGACAACAACTTATAAAGCCAATTTTAAATATTAGTAATCCCATTCAGATCTTAATGCCAATCAAACACAAAATATACTTACTTGAAAGACATGTTTTTAAGTGTTGTAGCCATGAAAAGAGGCCCGAGTCCCTGACCTCCACTTTATAGAATTATAGTCTTCGGCCTTCTACATTGTTCATATATTTTTCAGAATTTGGTAACTTTCTTCTCCTACTAAACAACACAAATGACATGAGGACAGCGAAGATTTTGGCAGAACACAGCATGGCAAAATTTGTAAAACTAAGTCCAAAAACGCATTGTCTAGAAAATACAGCAAAACATAACAAGAAGACAAAAATGTACTGAAACTGAAATTGTCATGGTTAATTATATGTGGTACCGTAAATCATATAATACATTCTTATAGAAAGAAATAAGTTACTGTTACATTTACACAGAACAATCTGCCATCCTCCTCTGTCTTCTTCTTCATAATCTGAATCCAAATCCTTCACCAAGTTGCGTTTATCAACAGACCTATTATCAGCCTCCTACTCTTCAAAATCGTATCCGACTTCTTCATCAACTTAATGTACTTTTTCCTCACATTTGACAATGGATGATCCGGTATAGCAGACTTGCTCCGAAAAGCCTCTTTCAGAATTGCAGTACAAGTCTTGTTCATCAAAGACAAGTAAAACATATGGGGATGTCTCTCAAATGCCTTGTGAACCTTCTGTGGCAACCCAAAATGCTTCTTGAGGCAGAGGAGCTTCTTCCTTTCCGCAGAATGCTCTACAAAGAGACTAAGAAGCTCATGAAGAAACCCCACAACTCTTTTCTCAGCTATATCACTACTAGGATCCAAATGTGAATAATGCTCATATGGGGATACATAAGGAACCCTTTGAAACTCTTTCAACCAATCCTCAATTTTTCTCCTCAACCTCAAACCCTGTGAAGGAAAAAGAGGGAATTCAATGGCCTCATTTGGTTCTCCAAAATACACTCCTCTCTTCATAGCATTTCTTTGCAACACAGACAACACTCTTTGTCCCTCACTTTCAACAACAGCCAATCCCTTGATCCCATCTTCCAATTCAACAAACCTAAAAGACCCATCAAGATTCACTTCTGGGTGCTGCAAAAAGTCACTAGGCAACCCCAAATACCATTCCAATCCTTTGATAATCTTCAAAGGCAAAACTTTCTCTCTACTCATCAATATAAACCTCCTCAACCTCTCTCTCAAGTCATCTCTACATTCCTCATAAACCCTTCTCTCCTCTCTATCAATCTCAACCGCTTCTTGGGTCAACCTAAACCAAGGCAAATTATGCAAAGGACCAGTAAACTCCTCAAAAATTGATGGGTACAGTCTCAAGAACCTAGCAACCTTAATGTGTATATCAAACTCTAGGCCCCTCTTAGAAACATCGGAAATGGGGATTGAACCAGAGGGTTGTTGAGTGATAAAGGTTTTCAAAGCAATGATGGGTTTGAGTTCCACGGATTTGTAGATGTGTTCAATAGAATCAAAGTAGGGATCCTTCTTCAATTTCATGTAGACATCAACATAGGTGCAGTTTTGAGTGTATGTGAAAGGTAGTGTTTTTTCCAGCAAACGGGAATTGAGAACTGGGTTTTTGATATTGGAAACAATGGTTTTTAGGGTTTTGGTGCAGCGGTTGTGGATTAACATGTTCTGGGGTTGTCGAAGACAA
>QUWJ01000484.1:0-23780 GCA_003430845.1 Xanthoceras sorbifolium | reverse complement strand
TTTATAACGGTCACTAACTTTTAATGTTCAACAAAATATTTTTAGTTGAAGACTAGAATGAGTTAGCACCTGAAAGACACCTCTGTGCTTACAGCTTAGGACATGGTTGTATTAGACATCATGTATCATTAAATATCTAATTCATATGCATTTAAACAACTCTGCAAACAATTGTACAAGAATATGAACAGAATAAAGCTTCACTTTCATCTAACCACTGACGCAAGTAAATTATGATTAATCACTAAATGCTTCTTACCTGAGACAAAATTGGAATTGATACTCCAGAAAGAATTGCTGATCCAAGGAACAAGGCATCAAATAGAGCATGTGAGAATATAAGTAGACTACTAACATCACAGAAAAGTATGCTAGCAGTTAAGCAAACTTCTGATGCAGTTGAAGAATTGAAGAAGCAAAAACTAATAAGCATTAACATAAACTGATAACAAATTAAAAATTAACAAACTCCATTCCTAGATTTTAATAAGCCTGGATAAACAACTTGACATATAGCAAGAAATTATTTTGCAGCTTGCGCTTCAATAAATGGAAAAACCAAAACTGCAGCTGACAGATAAATGGGTACTTTTACAAATTAAGGGGTTGTACTGTAGTGGAAAATGAAAAGTCAAGACTGAACAAACCAAAATATTTACACAATTTATGTACAATGGATATATATAAATAAAAAATAAACTATCAAAATTCTTTTTTTTCCTAAAATCTAGGTTACTGTAGCTGCATCATTAGGATGCTAATATCCACTAGTTCTTCTCTTCTTCTTCTTTTCATTTTTTTCTTTTCATTTTTTTTTTTTTATTTTATATGGTGGGTTTGATGGGGGGACTGCAGCACGGAGTGTTAGTCTGATTTCATCACTTCAACTAAACAAGGTTTATATATATTATCAGAAAAGGGAGTGAACCTAACAAATTTGTTCGTAAAGTCTGGCAGTTGATATTATAAGCATGTATTTGTATATCAAAGGGTAGAGATCAGAGAATATATACCTCCTGCTGCCATTCCAGTAGCAGCAGCAAGAGCCTCCAAAAGGCCAACAGCCAAGAATGGACCTTTTGGCATGGAAAGCATCTCATCTGTAACAATGCCAGCATGGTATCGAATATATAAGATAGAGAAGTACACAATTACATACCTGAAAAAAAAATTTGAAGTTAAGCATGTGGATATTCATGTGACCCATAGTTGCAAAGACAATGCAATGATGCACTATGTCTTCCCTTCTAAGTAATACTACCAATTAGATCTTAAGTGAGGTTGATAAAAAATAAAATTAGAAGGGATTAGAAGGAGAGAAATATAATTACTTTGTAAATTATTTTTTTGACATTTCATTAACAGTTTCACAATTCTAAATCACTATCAATCTATTGGTGAAATATTTCAAAAAAAGCATTGATATTGAAGTACATGCTTAACCAAGAGTATTAATTTGTACCATAAAAATGAATTTAAAGACATTTGAGGAACTGTTGAAGGAAATTGTTATGGAGTGATTTAAGGCTGATGAACCATTAATTACGTAGCATTAAGGTGAGTCACTCAATTTTTGGTAGAATAAAAGGCAACTAGGTCTACCTTTGAGCAAAATTTGCAAAGAGAACAAGGAGTTATATATGGGTGATGGTAGTTTCACAAGAACAGTTGGATCAGTAGCAAGTGTTACTGGGCTGGTACTATGTCAGTGGTAGGCTCAATATTATCCTCAAAGTCTGTGCCATGCCATTGATCCCCTGACCACCTACTGTTCTTGTACAAAAGTACCATTACCTACAAAAGACTCAATATTCTCCTCAAAATCAACTTAAAGGGAAACGTAGATAACTTTTCTTCTCTAACATCAAGATGCAACCATCCTAAATAAAGAGACCCTACAAAGTTCACCCTCTTAATTGTGCAATTAATCCTATTTTCTTTCTCTTATTTATCATAAAAATGAGTTCACATATATAAGTAGTATTTATAAAAACTTTTCTAAATATAGTATAAAAGATTGAGGTTCAAATCAATAAAAATCTATAGTTAAATAACTATTTAATACAGGATAGACAGAATGCTTTCATAGCCAACCAAGCACTTATCCTAAATTTTACAAGTTTTTGCAATTTCTGAAAATTACAACAATTGCATTTGCAATAATTAAATATATTAACATAAAACTCATATTGTTTCATACTTTCATTAATCTTTATTTTTAATTATGTTTTCAATCATGAATTCATTGCCCCTCCTTAAGGTTTTATCAGTCACCAAATCAAACTAGTTGACTAGAGCAAAAAAGAAGAAAGAAAACCTACTCTAACTTAAACAAAGAAACTAGATAAATCTAATCCAAAAAATATATAAATAATAACATCAATCAAAATTAGACTAAGCACAATATAAAGCTATATAAAAAAATAAAATAACAACTTCTATTTAAGTCTTTTTTTTTTTACATACCACTTGGAGTAGTGGTATGACTCGAACCTAATACATTGTCAGGCTGAATGAGCACCCTTATCACCGAACTACATTGGGCGGTAGTACAACTTTTGTTTAAGTCTTAGGTTCATAATATACTAGCCATAAAATAACAACTATTGCAACCTAAGCTAGTGAAAACATCAGCCTTGGGTTTGTCCATAAGTATTTCAATCATACAAAATTGAAGTACCTCTAAATGTCACAGAAACGAAACTGTTGAGGACCTAGTTTAAAATCCCACAACAAACCTAACTTTTCTAACAATCAATAACCCAATTCAACCCTAACTTCAATTTAGCCCCAAATTACAAACCTATGAACCCTAATTTCCCCAATCAACACAATAACACACCCAATCTTCAATTAATCCCGAAATCAATACAAATCCACAACCCTAACTTCACTAATAACCAAATAAACAAAACCCAATACAAATTCAAATAATATAGATAGATTGTGAGCTTAGTTACCTTTTTAGGGAATCCCTTGCTCTCTAGTGCTTAGGTTATTAGCCCAAACCCTAGCCCAAGTTGATCTCACAAGCGAAATTGCAAGAAGAACCGATTTGTTCTTGGTGATGATCCAAGAGAATGAGAGAGATGCTTTCAATTTGTAATTTTGATTGATGATGATAATGAATAGTTTACAACCCTAGACTAGTTGTTCTATTTATACAAAATCAGAAAATATGGAGAAATGACTAAAATGCCCCTAACTATTCAATTTAAAAGAGTACAGGAAATTCAAGTTTTTTTAGGCGACCAATGAGCATCACGACCTTGGTCGCGACCTTGGTCGCGAGGCTCACTGCCTCATTTTTCTCTTACTCGCGCTAAATCACCATTTTTCTCCAGTGAGTATCGCGACCTTGGTCGCGATGGTTTCTAGCCTTGTGCTCCAGTGAGCACCGCGACCACGGTCGCGAGGCAATTGGTCGCGACCGCGGTCGCGAGGCTCACTGCCTCAGTTTCTCACTTTTTCTTCTTCTATCCTCTTCACTTCTCCTTTCCTCCTTCTAGTTCTAGTACTTCTTCTAGGTGAGTTCTCATCAGAAACTTACATAGTTTTAGTGAATGCACCAACGCTATGGGTCAGTACAGAGAGTTAGGATTCTCACCTAACTTGTTTTTACCTACCCTTTTACTAACTAGTGACACCTAGGCATATTCTTTCAATTACAATATGCATTTTTTAATAGTCATTTCCTTCTCTTATGGAGCATATATGTTTGAGAAATGCACCATCATTGCACTCCACAGATTCCCATTCTTTGTTCTACTATCTTGTTATTTATTTGAGGCACTCAAGCTAGTCATGACCAATCCCATGAAGTCACTAGTTGTATGCCAAACGAAAATTTTGAGTAAAATTCCCAGGTTGTCAAGCAAATAAAGAGGTATTAAAGAGTTATATTGCTATTTAATTATATTACAAGGCAGATCCCCAAAATTATTTTTTATGTTAGAATGATTAATTATAGGGCGATTATTAATTTGATCCCTAATTTATTTAAAAATATTACTTCTTGACCTATTTTTTTCTTTTTTAGCTCACGCAGTTCCTAAATTTTCTAAATAAATCAATCTAGCCCCCTAACCAAAATTTTAATGGTCAAACGTGACAATAAGTATAAATTGGCTAGTTTGTTCTTTGTATTAGATTATTGAATTAAAATGACGTTTTTACCCTCCAACTTAATACAATTAGACAACTTAACCTATTTGGTTAGTCCAATAAAAAATTGACATTTGTTATGAAAACTTAATTTTAAAAAAAATACTTTTAAAAAATTAAATAATAAATTATAAAACTTATTAAAAATAACAAATAAAATAACTAAATAAATAATATCTTAAAATTTTATCAAAAAATAATAAAAATAAATAGATAAAATTATATAAATTAATCTAAATATAAAATAATATATTAAAAATCAATTATAGTCCAATTAAAATTAATCTGAAAGAAAAGGAAATAGAACAAAGAAGACAATAAATAAATAAAAAAGGAAAAAGGAAAGCAATAAAATATATACTACTGTAGGGATTTAATACACCTAGAAATTAGAAAAGTACATAAAGATATTTATTTTTCTTAATCTCACGGAGAAGTGCCAAGAATAAAATTAGTTGATGGACCAAATGAGTAGGAGTGAGTCCGGGGATCAACCAGTAAAGGGAGAAGGGATCGTTTTTTCCTTGAATTGAAGAGTTCTTTCAAAAGATTAATCCATCTGATTGATAAGTCATAAGACAATTCATGTTCAGGTTTAGACCATCATTAAGAATAAGAAGGAATTAACGAATTGAGTTTATGGATTTACCTAAGTAAGGCTAAAGACAACTAAAGGATTTTTATCTTCAAAACTAATTCGAAGGGGTAGTATACTAGAAATCAAATTATATTTAAATGATCGAATCCTCGAATGTCCCGAAAGTGCCATAACATAAAGGTGTTCGAAAATGGTTAAGATTAATAATAAAAAAAATTAAATAAAAATATAATTAATATTTAAAATAAAAATATTATTGGGACCAAATTTATAACCGCCCTTAATGATAAAGTCAAGATTAAATACAATGTACCGCAATGAAAAGCTTGTTTCTTTAGGACCAGAAGGCACAAACCAAAAGCAAAAGCTTGAAAAAACAAAAGACAAAAGGGATCCTGGAGAACACGTGCCTTAAGTTTGTCACTTGGCCCACCACAAGCGTAAAATCTGAGAGAAAGAACCGAAGGAAATGATGATGCTTTTATCTTTCATCAAATAAAGAATTTAAGTGGCATTAGACAAACGTATTTGACTTGTCTTTTCACTAACTTTGAATCAATGGATTTTGTTCAAATTGGACCCACCTATGGACCAACTTGTACTATTTATTTCATTATTTTCAATGTATGTCTTCCTAGAATCTCTTAAAGCTTTTCATTTTTCTTTTATTATCTTTGCCTCTTACTTCTTATAAACCAGACAACATAAAATAACAACTTTCTCAAATGACACAATATAATCACGTTAGAATAATACATAATTTGGTGATAACCATGACTCTCAATTATAATTATTAAATTGAGGTTTTAAATTCCTACCCATGTTCTAGAGTTAAAAAAATAAAAATTAAAAAATTAGATTACTCAAGGGTAAATTAAACACGATACTTGGGAGAATTCTTTAACTAATGATTCCTAAAACTGAAACCGCAGAATTAATTTTGATTTGGTCAAGTCAATCCTAAGTAGGTTTTTTTAAAATTCTCCAGATTGCAAATTAAAACATTACGATGATAAAAGTAAAACTAAGGGATTATAACGTAGAAATGGGTGATCTGTGAGACCGTAGAACAGCGTACACTACACATGTTGAGCCCGCGTCTACACGTTTACGATATGGATTAAGGGTAGGATAGTAATTTGGTCACGGCGCGGCACCCTCGGCTAAAGGACAAGTAAGACGTGCAACAAATGATTTTTACGTGTTTTGGCCACTTGTCAAGTACTAGCAGCCATTTGGAAACCAACATACGGGTCGGGTCGGGTCGGTTTTTGGTTAAGACTAATTTATTTATTTTTTAAAAAAAAAGGAGAAAGTCCTCAAATTTTAGAAAGAAATCAAGAATTTAATGAATATAAGCAAAACCAAAACACAGCAAATTCTTCCATAAAAAAGGAGAGAGTCTCAAATATACCATCAAATTTGCTAAACAACTCTAGGGTATCCAAAAGTAACAACAAGAGAGTATTTGTCTACTTTCAAACTCTTATAAGATTTTTTTTTTTTTTTTTTTCAATTTTGTTCAAACTTCGTATTATGAAATTCTTCGTAAAAATAAAAATATTATACATTATATATAGTCAGCGTTATTTTTTATTGAGTTTCCACTAGACATGGCCAAAGGAACCGGACCGGCGGTTCCGGTTCCAAATTTTCACCAACCGGAACCGGGACCGGGGAGGTCCCGGTCCCGGTTCCGGTTGGAACCGGGAGGAACCGCCCGGTTCGGTTCCTCCCCGGTTTTTTTGGAACCGGCGGTTCAACCGCCGGTTCCAAACCGCCGGAATCGGAAATAAAAAAAATTTTTGAATTTTTTTTTTCAAATTAAAAAATGAAAAAAATTTAATAAAAAGTTAAAAAAAATTAAACTAATGAATAAACCAAAGGTAATAAACCAAAGGTAATAAATCATTGTGGATGGATAATTAAAACTTTAGAAGTGTGTACATATATATATATGCAAAGGTAGTTTCAAAATATATTCACTTTCAATGTGGGATTGGTTATATATAGATAAGTAAAGATGGTTCAAGTCTTGTACACTTTCAATGTGGGATTTGAGAATATAGTCAAAAATGGTCTACACTAGTCCCACATTGAAAGTAAAAGAGAAGTGTAGGAGATGAAGTTTTATATAAAATGATAGTAAGTAGTCCCACATTGAAAAGAAAATTGTAGTGTAGGAAGTTGAGTACTTATAAGTAGTCCCACATTGAAAAAAAAGAGAAGTGTAGGAAGTTGAGTGCTTATAAAAGGGATGAGTATTTGTTGGGTTATGATTTAAGTGATATGTGGCCCAACAATAGTATTGGGCCATTTACTCATATTTATTATAAATTATTATATGGCCCAACAATGTTGGAATATATTATATATATAATATATATATATTAGTATACATATATATACATATATGTTTATATATTATATATATTTGTTTATATATATATATATATTAGTAAAAAATTAATTTTTTTTTAAAAAAAAAAAAAAAAAACCGGAACCGAACCGGAACCGCCCGAACCGGGCGGTTCCGCGAACCGCCGGTTCCAAACCGGCGGTTCCGGTTATTTTTTTAGGAAACCGGAACCGGGACCGATTGTCCCGGTTCCGGATTCCGGTTCCGGAACCGGTTTTGAACCGGAACTTACGGTTCCGGTTCAAAACCGTCGGTTCGGTTCGAACCGCCCGGTTCGAACCGAACCGTGGCCATGTCTAGTTTCCACAGTCCAAATCCAAATAAAACACTTCAACTTGACGTGGAAACAGTAAATGCAATCCTGGCAATATTGAAAATGAATGCGCACACATCGAAAAATAAACATAAAAAATTTAGAAAAAGAAAAATAAAGTACCCGAAAGTAGCAAGCTGAGCAAGAAAAAACGGGTATTGCTTGAGAGGCACAAGAGCGAGCTTATACAAAACCCGGTTCCCTACGCCCATCACCACCGTCACCGCCGCCGCAAACACCACCTCCATCTTCCGATCTCCACTGCTCTTCCTTTTCTCCACCAAATCCCCCACCGCGTACGAGCATGGCCCCACCTTCTCGGCCGCCCCTTCCATTCCACCTTCCGATCTCCTCCACACTCCTCCTTGTCCCGCCGCTTTCACGACGTATAGTTTCGAACGGCGGTTTGAGGACCTCAGGATGAATCCTGGCCGTGGACATGTCTGATCGTGAAAGTGCCAAGAAATCTCTACCACCGCGCCAGTTTTGGTGATTGAAGTAGATCGTGTGACGCGGTGGGACCATTGCTCAACCGGCGGTAGCATGACATCATTGTTTGTTATTTTTATTAGATTAAGAGAGAGAAACAGAGACAACGGCAGTGACAGAGAGAGAGACACAGATGAAGTGTGCGTATTATATTATATAAAGGGAACTTCAATTTAATTTTTATATTTTAATAAAATATCACTTTTTTTCTTATATTTTTTATTAATGTGTAAGCTAATTGATATTTTTTAATTATATTAAATTAATTATTCAAATTAACTTTTTAATAATCAACTATTATAAAATCAACTAAAATTTTAATTATATTAAATTAATCATTCTAATTAATTTTTTAATAATTAAAATCAACTAAAAGATAATTTTATTTTAAAGAATTAAAATTAATAAAATTATAATTTTACTTTATAATTAAAATATAATAAAAATAATTAAATAAAAAAATTAATAAAATAATATTAAATTAAATTATAAAAAATTTAAATATATAAAATTTGTTAAAATATTATTTAAATTAAATTATTTTATTAAAAAAATTAATATTTAAAAAATTAAAAAAAATTAAAATTATTTAAATTAAATTATTTAATTAGAAAAATTAATATTTAAAAAATTAAAAAATAAAATTTAATTTTCAATTTAATTTATTTTTAAAATTAATTTTTTTAATAATATAATTTAATTTAAAATTTTTATAATTTAATTTAATATTATATTTATTTATTTTTTATTATATTTTAATATAAATATAAAATTATAATTCTATTAATTCTTCTAAATAAAATCGTTAAACAGTAATAACTGACCGTCAAATAGTTAATTAAATGATTAATTTAATTTATTTATAAAATATGAGAAATTATATGAATAAAAATAAATAAATAAATAAATATTTTATTTTCGTTATAGAAAATATAAATAATATAGTTGTCAAAGAAAGCCTTTTATTTTGTGTTTGTTGTTTTGACCGAGGGAAAAGCAAGTATTTCCGTTTATGTTCAATATATTTGGAGAAAATATTTTGTGATGACAGTAGAAACTAGAAAGTTGTCGTAGTGGAATTATTTACGTTTTCTATTGGTTGGCGGCTTGGTGCGTTGGGCGGAAGTAAGTGGGGTTATTTGCACTTGATAGTATCTTTGGAACCCACGATGACTTTGGAAAATGCTATCTATCTCTTGCGAATCCTTTTTTGAGGCATGCTAGCTCCGCAGTCGCCGTCAACGGTCACTCCATTATGGAAACGACCCATCTCTTTATATTTTTTTTCTTAAAATTTAGTATATAATATATCAATTTAATTTATATAATTAAAATTTTAATAATAAAATATAAATAAAATTTAAAATTAACTGTTTTGTTCTAATAATGGATATAGATATTAATAGACGAATTTACCCTCATGCTTGTACTATATAATTAACTATATTTATTCCTAGTAAATGACTTTTTTTTTAAATATGTCTAATTAAATAATATAAAAAATTATAAAATAATATAAATATAAATAAATATTTTTATTAAAAAAAATAACTTGTAGAGGAAGGGAAGAGGATATAGGTTTCTCCATGGAGGTCACCTATTTTTTTACTATTTTTCTTTTTTTTGCATTTTTAATTTTATAAAATAATAAATATGAAAATAATTTTATAAAATATTTTAGAACAAATTACACATAACCTACCTCAAGTTTCCCCTTTTACTTTCATTTACAACTTTATGATTATAGTTTCGAATTTTTATGCTCCATAAGGTTAGTAAAGATCCCAGATGCAATCTTCATCAACTTTTTTTAACAAAAAAAAAAAAAAATGATCTCCATGTTCATGCTCATGGACGGTGGGATCTCAATGCTCATGGATGGTGGAGATCTATTTACTTTTTTATTTTGTTAAAAATTATTATTATTATTATTATTGTCCTTTTTCTTAGACAAAATCGTAATTATATGCATTTGACATTAATAAAGGGTATATTTTGTCTTTACATGTAATTTTAGAAATTGACCGCTAAAACTAACTGGAGTTTACCAACAACGACGGGGTATTTGTATGAATTAACCATAAAGTTATATATAGAAGTGAAAGGACAAACTAAAGTAGGTTGTATTATAGTGGCAAAAATCAGTCAAGCCCAATCATCAGGCCCAAACATGTGAAGTATATAGCCTATCTTGTAATGTTAGAATTAGACTCAATAGCAAGAGTGTAATGGTGTAATTTGACAAACTTTTCATATATTAATAAGTTATTTCTGTTTTAACAAACATTATAGCATTTATAATTTAATTATTATAATTATCAAATGTAAATAATCATAAGGTCAAAAAACTATGAGAAATAAAGAATTGTTCGTATATCTGGATATGTATGAGGTAGACACAATTCTTTAGTTAGTTTTGAATAATATTCATAACTTCAGATAAATGTTGGGTGTCTTTACCTTGTTAAAGTTGTAGATTCTTTTGCTAGCATTTGAGTGGGATCAAATGTGTTATGATGAATTTAGAATCATCAAAGTGTAGTGTCTTTAGGTAAAAAAATCTAGTGCATTGAATAAATCACAGTAAAATACTTTATCCAGAATTGTCAGTGATAAAAGTCTTCACTTGAGGATAATCGAAGAGTCTATCTCAATCCTGAGATAAATAATGGCCTTATGGTTGCAAGTATTATCATTTGAGCTATTAATGAGTACGATTATATAGTATAGTCTATCATCGATGGTTTAGTGGTATTCATTTGTTAATCGTAGAGGACTGCATTTATAGATATGAACATCGTAGCTCCATTTATTAAATGTGAGTAGAATACCATCATATGGATATTTTGAGATATTGGATATTAAATTTTAACATTAAGTTTTCAATAGTGTCTATTCAAACATGACTTCTGGATAAATCAAAATATCCAAGTTCAAAATATGATCATATTTAAAAATGATAACTATGAGAGCTATAGGCGGTCTATGAGCTCTTGGCGATTACTGGTATTTTTCACAAGAATATACTATCTCTAATAAGGTTATCTATGGTACGAATGAGAAATACTATCTTATTCTATCTTTATTTAAGAGTTTTTTAGTGGAATGAACTAAAATTAATATATCGGACCTAAGTGAATAATTTGTTGATTGTGATTAGGTTGTGTCTGTTGAAGCTTAAATTTAGATAGCCTGCTAAGATCCCTAATCTACACAACTTGCATGAATCACTTGATATATTCCACCGACCAATTACTGGGTCCATCTAGAATTATTTTTAGATTTTGGAATCCAAAAGTTTTGGAGATGTGCAGTCATGTGTGATCAAGACACGCGGTAACTCTTCAAGTACCTGGAATGGGCGGCCAAGGATGTGGAAATTCTTGGGCGACCCTAATGGTATGCAATTAGCATTTCATTAATACATTAAGAATATAATTTACACATTTTAATTAAATAGACTATTAAATTATATTAATATATTAATTTAAGCATGTGGACTTGTCTTTTCTAGTAAGAATGAGTTTAGTTTTTTTTTTATTATTATATTATTAAAGTCCAATGAATTTAATAAAATGGAAAAACACAATATAGCTCATGATTTTGGCTTGGGCAGCAATAGCTAAAATAATTAGCCCATTATTTTATTTTATTATTTAATTAAATGAAAATTAATTATTTAATTATTTAATTAAAAGTCAAAAATAATTTTCTACTAGGAGAAGGTCTTTTAGTGTCATACTATTGTTGGTAGTATAATAAGCATTAAAAACTTTATTTGATAAGTAGATAAATAAAATAACTTATTTATCTAGTCAAATTAGGAAGTTTTTGATAACTATCAAAACTCTATCTGATAAGTTGGTCAAATTAGAAAATTTTTTATAAAGTCACAATTTTAATGATAGTCAATCACTTATAATTGACTACACACTTATGAGTTGAGATAGGATTGAACTCTCAAGTTGATAAGTTTTTTGGTAAAACACAAATCCTCATAAAGAAGAATTCGACCACCATTAGTAACCCTATCAAGGAAGTTCGGCCATTCAAGCTTTGTGAGTGAGAATTTGAGCTTTGTTTTGCTTAGAAAAATTCATCCAACTCAAAAGAAAAAATGTGTGAAAATTCAGCCAAGAGAGAAAAGAAGAAGAGTGTTTAGTTTTGATAGTGCACTAGTAGCTTTTACATCAAAAGGCTTTGTGTACAACATCGAATTGGGTTCACGCGAATTTCGATCGAAAGATTGAGAATTCACAAGTGACCGAACGTTCTTAATTTTCTCCCGGAGGGCTATTGTGACTAACAAAAGAAAAAGTTTTTTTTTTTTGTTTTCCATCCTTATGTACTACAATTCAAAGAAAGGGGGTCCACACGCTAAAGTGATTCACATTCATGATTGGATTGGAAGATCTTACAGTTTCAATTCAACGCAACATCAATCGTCATGTGAAAAAGGTACGGTACATTTTATTTATATATTAATTAATCAAGGGTTAAAGTCTTCTTTTTAAAGGAAAATTTTTAAAACATATCAATCAAACTTTTTGCTTCCGCTGCGTAATTTCAAACCGTTTTTCCTACAATAAGCTCATACATTCAAGATACATTAAATAGGTCCAAGACCCAATCTCTGTAAAATCACTTCTCTTGGATTTAAATACAAATGTCCAGAATCAATTACGCCCAATCCAGAGATAACAGTGTGATCTTAAGCCCAAAACTAAGGTCCATGAAGTCACCAGACTTACATTTAAATTCCAGACAAGGTCAAATTCTGAGTAGGCCTCCCACAATGTCAGCCTAAAAATCAGGTAGGTGTGATCCACCCCCCAACGGGTGGATGACACGCTCACAACGCGTGAGATAAAATCTCATATACAGGATGTGTCGAAGTAATAAAGTCTTATAAAAACTGGGTCGAATCCACAAGAAAACAGTATGTTAACTAAGACTAATGCTAAAGATGTCAACTAACAATAATGAAATAAGATTTTAATGGTTTGAATCACGAATTATCAAAAGTAACTAAAATAATTATCAAAGTGAACTTAACCAAGGGTGAGAAAACGTTAGGCGGTCGAATGATCTCAATCATAAGCCTGTGTATTGCAATTGACTATTTAAGCACAATATTTTAAAGAAGTGGATTAACCCTAATAATGACACATCAAATTATAGTGGTCATGCATTGATGTTGTAATTATAATTAATTCCATCTATTGGTCCTAGAGTGAAATCAATCAGAAACCCATTATCAAATTTAATTCCTAGGTTAATTAAGCATTCTCATGCCTTAATCAATCTAATCAATATTTACTAGAATTTAATTAAACTCAATTATAACCTAATGATCTCTCAAATAAGCTATAATATTCTTATCAATTGTGATTCAACATTCAAGCAAAGACTCTCGTATTGTAAACAATAAGAACTACAACCAATAGTATTGTATATCTAATAAATAAAGCTCTTGAAATATCAATAAAGGTGATAGTCAATTAAAAATCCTAAAACTTAATCATGGTCCATTGACCTCCTAATTATGGGATTAGTTCAATATATTACAAATTATAACAAAAGAAAGAAGTAGAGAATAGATAAAACCCATTCAACTATGAAGCAACAAATAATAAAGATACTCCGCTTTGGTCCAACTGAAATTCCGTCTTCTTCAATGTTTCGTCTTCTCCAATTGCAATTCAATGATAATGATGATGAACCTTGTGTGAATCTTGTGTGTTTGATTAGAAGTACCCAAGAAACGATGAAGGAAGAGTGTATGAGTGGCAAAGGAAAATGACCCTTATTGTCGTTGAGTTGAGCTTCCTGTAGTCTATGCATACTCGCCACCCAATAGTCATTCTTATTGGTATCAGCTCATTCTTGTCGTTCTTGATCACTATGATGCCTGACGTCTTCGGAAACAGGTGGACTGGACTCACCCACTTGCTGTCAAAGATTGGGTAAATAATCAGCAACTTCAACATCACTTTATGCACCACCTCTTTTAGGTTTGCATTAAGTCGACGTTGTACATCTTTGAAGGGTCTGACATTATCTTCTAGCAAGATTTGTGCATGCAGATTGTAAGGCTTATTCCCTTGATGTCTGGTATCGACCACTCAATAGCTACCTTGTACTTCTTAAGTACTTCAAGCAGCTTGCTTTCTTCTTCTTCTTTTAAATCCGACGCAATAATGACTAGAAGTGTCTCCTGTGACCAAGAAATGTGTACTTAAAGTTTGATGGTAATTGCTTCAAGTCCAATTTAGGTGGTTTGATAATTGAAGGCAATAAAGCGGCTTCCAACTGACTTTTTTGTTCCATACCCAAACCTGCTTCTGGCCCTTCTTCACCTCCGTCTTCACTGCCAAGACTAGGTCTCTCTACACAAAGATAATTACAATATCTGTTTTCTTCCTCTTCAAGTTCTCTCTCCAATTCCAGCAACTCTTCTAGCTCTTCTATTGTAACACCCCTGACCCGACCCGGCTGGACGACCCAGGGAGCGTTACACGGTTTTCAAAACTTTCCAAATTCTTTTATAACTGAAATCCGTATATTTATAAATTTAAAATCATTTCCAGTAGGCCCAATAAATAAACTTTTTACAAAAATTCGGCAGAGTTCCGTTTATTTTTCGGATTTTTCAAAACCTGTTTTTTTCCACAAATCAATTCAAATACAAATTCAATATCAACACTTCAATATCACTTTCAAACAATTGCGCACTCTGCCGTTTAGTGCGACTTTCCAACACAGTTTATAGAATAAAACGATTCAGACTTTAATATTTACAAACATTCTAATAATAAAAGACAGAAATCATAAAATATTTAATTACAAACATATTACGAAACAGATTTACAATCCTCTGTATATGCATGCTTTCAGAATATATATATATATATATATATATATATACAACCAATAGCTACCCAACTGTGATAACTCTGGGACTCTGTCAGCAAATCTCTCTCTCTCTTCAGTCTTTGGCTTCTTCGGGATCCCTGGTACCTACGCGTTAGAAACAAACTAACGCGCTAAGCATATAGCTTAGTGGGTGTACACTAAACTCAAATATGAAAATCATAAATGACTTTTAATAAGAAACAAATCAAAAAAATATATATATATATATATAATATATATTCAATTCTAATCATTTACAAATCAATTTAACTTCAAATCAAAGCATAAAACAGTTTTAATCACTTTCATTTCACAATAAGATCAACGTATAAATCGGTCAATAAGGTTATTCATTCACTTCTCAATTCACTTCAAATCTGGCCCGCTAGAATACTCAACATACTAGGACTTGGAAATATGGTCAAACTCCCACCCTAGGACGAATCCTAAGAGTGGTACGTATCTCCCTACTCTAGGACCGGGGTACGGAACCTAGAGAGGTACATAACTCCCTATCCCAGGAACGAATCCTTAGGAAGTACGTGGCTCCCAACCCTCAGGACGAATCCGTGAGGAGGTACGTGTCTCCCTGCCCCTGGACGAATCCATGAGGAGGTACATAATAATCATCAATAGCAATCAATATCGGCGCAGTACTGCTCAGTGAACCCAGCTGGTATACCAACCTCCTATATCCATTACTATGTCTAAGTACCCTAGGGCCGTTTCGATAAACCTATTTTGGAAATATTCACTATATACACGATCAACGAAACATTTGATGTCAATACATAGATTTGTCATGGGAAAATCAACAATAGTAATCAATCAACGATTTTTCATATAAATAAACAATTTTCATACGAAATCGAAAACGAAAAAAAACGAAACGAAATGAAATACTTATACTTTTTCGTAAAGATTCCGAAACGAAAGTACACCAACCTGGATACCGTTTTTCGTTTGGCAAATCGCGGTTCCACGATTTTCTTTTCCTTTCCCTTTTTACCTTTCTCTTTCACTCACACTTTCTTTTCTCTCTTTCCTTCATCTTCTCTTCCTCTTCTTCTTCCTTTTCTTTCTTCTTCTTTCTTTCTTCTCTTTCTTCTTCCTTTCTCTCCTTTCTCCTTTCTTTTCTTTCTTTCTTCTTTCTTTCTTTTCTTTTGTTTTTCCTCGTCTCTCTTCATCTCTTTTTTCTGCTCTGTGTGTTTTCTAGCTTCTGCGAAAGCTACTTTTTTTTTTATATTTTCGTCGTCGCGACCTGTGGTCGCGCCACCAGTCGCGGTACTCCTGGAGCGTTTGCACCACCTTCATCGCGAGCACACCTCGCGTACCTTGGTCGCGCTGGTGGTCGCGCTCTCACGCCAGAATTTGACATTTTCATCGCGAGCAGTTCATCGCGACCTGTGGTCGCGGTGACTGGTCCGCGATGCTCACTGCTACAAATCACATTTTCACCGCGAGCAAGCCATCGCGACCTGTGGTCGCGGTGACCAGGTCGCGATGCTCACTGCTTCGTTTTCAATTTTCATACTTCATTTTTGACCGTTCCATCTGGTCCACCTGGAATCATAAAATAAACATACTTTTAATTACATTTACACCCCTTCAAATCACAAAATTTATTTTCACATATATAAAATTAATATCCGAAATCCGGGATGTTACAATTCTTCCCCTCTTAAGAAATTTCGTCCTCGAAATTACCTCGAAACAGTTGCGGATACTGTTGTCGCATCGTTTTCTTCGCTCTTCTAGGTAGCCTCTTCTACTTTGTGATTCCTCCAGAGGACTTTCACCAGTGCACTATTTTATTTCTTAGCTCTTTGATCTCCCCGATCAAGAATCTGCACTGGTTCCTCCTCCTATGTCAGGTCTGGTCGGATTTCAATACTTTCCGGCCTGAACTCTGTGGGAAGGATCAGATCTGTATCTCCTCAGCATAGAAACATGGAACACATTATGAATCTTTTCTAATTCTGGAGGTAAAGCTAGTCTGTAGGCTACTGGTCCCACACATTCAATGATTTCGTATGGCCCAATGACCTAGGACTCAACTTACCTTTTCTGCCAAATCTGAGTACTTTCTTCCACGGAGATACTTTCAGAAACACTTTCTCACCGACGTCATATTCTATCTCTTTCTTTTCTTTTCAAATCTGCATATGATTTCTGTCGGTCTAAAGCAACTTTCAATTTGTCTTAATCTTCACCTTCTCCTCAGTCTGTCGAATCAAGTCTGGGCCTACTAACCTGTCCTCTCCTAACTCTGTCTAGCATACTGGAGTCCTGCATTTTCCTTCCATACAATGCCTCATACGGTGCTATAGCTATGCTCGACTGGTAACTGTTGTTGTAGGCGAATTCAATCAATGGAGATGATTCGCCCAACTCCCTTCAAAGTCCAATTACACAACTCCTGAGCATATCTTCAAGCACCTGAATTACCCTTTCTGATTGTCCGTCTGTCTGCGGATGGAAGGCTGTACTAAACTCAGTCGAGTACCCAAGGCTTCTTGAAATTTCTTCCAGAATCTGGATGTAAACCTCGGATCTCTATCTGATATGATGGATAGGCACTCCCATGCAATCTGACTATCTCTCTGATATACAATTCTGCCAATCGATCCAGGGAATAGTCAGTTCTGACAGGTAAAAAGTGTACTGACTTCGTCAGTCTGTCCACTATAACCCATACTGCATCGTGTTTACTCCGGGTGAGTGGCAATCCGGTGACAAAGTCCATCGTAATGCGATCCCATTTCCATTCAGGTATTGCTATTGGTTGTAACAATCCTGATGGAACCTGGTGTTCAGCTTTCACCTGTTGACAAGTCATGCATCTATTCACAAATTCCACCACATCTCTCTTCATACCATACCAGACCACCAATACTGTGTTTCAAGTCTCGTACATTTTGTGCTACCTGGGTGCATCGCATACGAACTACTGTGTGCCTCTGTCAGGATTATCTTTCTCAATTCTTCATCATCTGGAATGCAAATCCTGTCTCTTTAACACACAATACCATCAGCTCTGATTGAGAAATCCGGATGTTTCCCTTCTGAAATCTGTCCACATATCATTTGGATTCTAGCATCCTGCTTCTGTTTCTCTGCAATCTGCTGAATCAAGCTAGGTCTGCATATCAATTCAGCTATCAATGCATTATCTGAATTCAGCTGCAATTGCACGTTCATAGCCTTCAGAGCAAACAATGCTTTTCTGCTCAACGCATCTGCGACTACATTCGCCTTCCCTAGATGGTAGTCGATTACACAGTCATAGTCTTTAATCAACTCCATCCATCGCCTCTGTCTCAAATTTAGCTCTCTCTGGGTAGGCAGATATTTCAGACTCTTGTGATCTGTGTATATGTAACATTTCTCACCATATAAGTAATGCCTCCATATTTTCAGTGCAAAGACTATGGCTGCAAGTTGCAGATCATGAATCGGATAGTTCTGCTCATGAGTTTTCAGTTGTCTGGACGCATATGCAACCACCTTGCCTTCCTGCATCAATACACATCCCAAACCATGGTATGAGGCATCACTATAGATCACAAAGTCTTTACCTGAAACAGGCTGAATCAGGATTGGAGCCTCTACTAGCATTGCCTTCAATCTGTCAAAAGCTGCCTGGCATCTGTCAGTCCACTCAAATCTGACATTCTTATGCAGTAGCTTGGTCAACTGACTTGCTATGGAGGAAAACCCCTTCACAAACCGTCGATAATAACCTGCCAAGTCTAGAAAACTTCTGACTTCGGTAACATTTCTGGGAGCTTCCATTCCACTATTGCTTCGATCTTTTTAGGATCTGCCTTAATACCCTCTGCTGACACAATGTGACCCAGAAATGCAATCTCAGGCAACCAAAACTCGCATTTGCTCAGTTTACCATCAGCTCTCTCCTCAGAATCTGCAGTACTACTCTGAGGTGCCTGTCATGGTCCTCTGCCGTATGTGAGTATACCAGGATATCATCGATAAAGACTACCACAAACTGGTCCAGGTATGGTCGAATATTCTGTTCATCAGATCCATAAAGGCTGCAGGTGCATTAGTTAGCCCAAATGGCATACTACAAATTCATAGTGTCCATACCTGGTTCAGAATGCAGTTTTCGGAATATCTGACTCTTTTATTCTCAACTGATGATAACCTGATCTCAGATCTATCTTTGAGAGACACAGGCTCCTCTCAGCTGGTCAAACAAGTCATCGATTCTCGGCAACGGATACTTGTTTCTTGACAGTAAGTTTATTCAGCTGCCTGTAATCGATGCACAGTCTCAGTGACCCATCCTTCTTCTTCACAAACAGACTGGAGCTCCCCAAGGGGATACACTGGGTCTAATGAAGCCTTTATCCAGCAATTCCTGTAACTGTATTTTTAGTTCTTTCAGTTCTGCTGGTGCCATTCTGTAGGGCTATCGATACTGGAGATGTACCTGGTACCACATCAATCACAAACTCCACTTCTCTCTGAGGTGGCAAACCAGGAAGCTCCTCTGGAAACACATCTGCAAAATCACACACAGTGGGTATCTTCTGGATTTTAGCATTAACTTTTCTGGAATCAACCACCTGTGCCAAATATGCTTCGCACCCCTTTCTGATTAGTTTACAGGCTGCAGTGGCTGAAATACATTGGAGAGAAAATCCCTCCTTTCACCCACCATTGTGATTTCTGCACCATCCACTGTTCTGAGGGTTACTCGCTTCAGTTCACAGTCAATCACTACTTTATGCCGAGTTAACCAATCCATGCCTAGGATCACGTCAAACTCATGGAATGGCAACTCCATCAAATCTCCTGGAAATTACACTCCTGTATCCGAATCGGACAATTTCTGTACACACGATTCACTACTACACTCTGACCTATCGGATTACTAACTAACACATCGTATTCAGTAGGTTCAGTTTGCAAACTTCTTTGTCTCAACAATGCATCACAGATGTATGAATGAGTGGAACCTGGATCTATCAATGCAATAGCTGGAGTATCAAAAATAGAAATAATACCAGCTATCACGTCAGGTGCATCCTTGTCTTCCTGAGCTCTAACACCATAACTCATGCTGGAGCTCGACTCTTGGGTCTTGCCACTGACTCTGACACTCCTCTGTGGCTACCACCCTCAGGTACTGCCTGACTAGGCCTCCTACCTCTGGAAGTAGTAGGGGCTGATCTCTCTGGCTGTTGGGATCTCATCTGTAGGCAATCCCTCAGGAAATGGTCATGAGATCCACATCTCAGGCAGGCTCCTGTAAGTTCCAGCATTCCCCAGGATGTCTTCTGCCACAATGGTCACACAGTGCAGGGGCTGGTCCCCTAACTGCACACCTAGGAGTACTGGCCACAGAAGTTGCAGACTGACCAGGTCGAGCTATGGGTACAGGCCTCTGTGACTGCACTGGACCACTAGACTGCGATCCCTTAAGCTTCTTACTCTGGGGCTGATATGAGCTAGATGGCCCTGCCCCTCTTCTTTGCTGCCCTCTGTCTCTTCTAGCCTGCTCTTCTTTCTTAATTCTCTCTACATTCAAAGCCGCAGAGACAAGTCGGGTAAAATCTTCAAATTCAAATGCAGCCACCTGTAACATTCCTCAATTAATCCACATTCGATTAATATATATATATATATATATATATATTCAAAATCATTACTTAGAAATTCAGAATGTTACACAACCTGTAGGTGGATATAATCGTTCAATCCATCTTCAAACCTCCTACATTTATCCGCCTCTGTCGCCACCATCTCTTTCGCATACTTACTCAACCTGACAAATTCTCTCTCATATTCTGTCACTGTCATCTGCCTTTGCTTCAGGTTGGTAAATTCCCTCTTCAGATTATCCAAATAGATGCGACCAATATATTTTCTCCGGAATTCCTTCTGAAAGAAATCCCACGTTCTATCCTCTGGTCGCACTGTCTGTATAATGGAGGTCCACCACTGGTAGGCATCCTCCTGCAATAAGGATACTGCACACTCCAATCGCTCTTCAGGTGTGCAGTGCATCTGCTCTAATATTCTGTTCGTCCGTTCAAACCAGTACTCTGCGGCAGATGCATCCTCATCCTTTCTACCATGGAAATCAGTAGGTCTGTGTTTAGCCAGCCGCTCTATGGCTGTTCTCCGTGGCGCTGCTCTAGCTACGTTCTGAAAGAACTCAGCCATTTGCTGCATAAATGCTGGCTGTACAGGGTCCGCTACTCTCGGACTAACTGATTCCCTAGATGCTCCCCCAGCCACACTGGCGGGACTCTCAGGTCTATCACCGCTTCCTTCCATTTCTTTTATCCTATATAAGACAGAAGAGAGTCTGCAGTTTAGAGTCACACATTCCTATGGGTAGCTTTAGACAATGCATGCATATACAGACTCTTTGGTCCAGAAACGCCTAAACCGCGCTATGATACCACTAAATATGTAACACACCCTGACCCGACTCGGCTGGACCGACCCAGGGAGCGTTACACGGTTTTCAAAACTTTCCAAATTCTTTTATAACTGAAATCCGTATAATTTATAAGTTTAAAAAATCATTTCCAGTGGGCCCAATAAATAAACTTTTTACAAAAATTCGGCAGAGTTCCGTTTATTTTTTGGATTTTCCAAAACCTGTTTTTTTTCCACAAATCAATTCAAATACAAATTCAATATCAACACTTCAATATCACTTTCAAACAATTGCGCACTCTGCCGTTTAGTGCGACTTTCTAACACAGTTTATAGAATAAAACGATTCAGACTTTAATATTTACAAACATTCTAATAATAAAAGACAGAAATCATAAAATATTTAATTACAAAACATATTACGAAACAGATTTACAAATCCTCTGTATATGCATGCTTTCAGATATATACATATAACAACAATATAGCTACCCAACTGTGATAACTCTGGGACTCTGTCAGCAAATCTCTCTCTCTCTTCAGTCTTTGGCTTCTTCGGGATCCCTGGTACCTACGTTAGAAACAAACTAACGCGCTAAGCATATAGCTTAGTGGGTGTACACTAAACTCAAATATGAAAATCATAAATGACTTTTAATAAGAAACAAATCAAAAAATATATATATATATATATATATATATATATTTCAATTCTAATCATTTACAAATCAATTTAACTTCAAATCAAAGCATAAAACAGTTTTAATCACTTTCATTTCAACAATAAGATCAACGTATAAAATCGGTCAATAAGGTTATTCAATTCACTTCTCAATTCACTTCAAATCTGGCCCGCTTGAATACTCAACATACTAGGATTGGAATATGGGTCAAACTCCCACCCTAGGACGAATCCTAAGAGTGGTACGTATCTCCCTACTCTAGGACCGTGGGTACGGAACCTAGAGAGGTACATAACTCCCTATCCCAGGAACGAATCCTTGGTACGAATCCGTGAGGAGGTACGTGTCTCCCAACCCTCAGGACGAATCCGTGAGGAGGTACGTGTCTCCCTGCCCCTGGACGAATCCATGAGGAGGTACATAATAATCATCAATAGCAATCAATATCGGCGTAGTACTGCTCAGTGAACCCAGCTGGTATACCAACCTCCTATATCCATTACTATGTCTAAGTACCCTAGGGCCGTTTCGATAAACTATTTTGCAAATATTCACTATATACACGATCAACGGAAACATTTGATGTCAATAACATAGATTTGTCATGGGAAAATCAACAATAGTAATCAATCAACGATTTTTCATATAAAATAAACAATTTTCATACGAAAATCGAAAACGAAAATGGAAACGAAAACGAAAACGAAACGAAAACGAAATACTTAATACTTTTCGTAAAGATTCCGAAAACGAAAGTACACCAACCTGGATACCGTTTTTCTTTTGGCAAATCGCGGTTCCACGATTTTCTTTTCCGTTCCCTTTTTACCTTTCTCTTTCACTCACACTTTCTTTTCTCTCTTTCCTTCCTCTTCTTCTTCCTCTTCTTCTTCCTTCTTTTCTTCTTTCTTCTTTCTTCTTCTTCTTCTTCTTATTCTCTCTCCTTTCTCTTTCTTTCTTTCTTTCTTCTTCTTTCTTTTCTTTTTTTTTTTCCTCGGTCTCTCCTCTCTCTTTTCTGCTCTGTGTTTTTCTGGCTTCTGCGAGAAGCTACTTTTTTTTTAATATTTTTCGGTCGTCGCGACCTGTGGTCGCGTCACCAGGTCGCGGTACTCACTGGAGCGTTTGCACCGCCTTCATCGCGAGCACACCTCGCGGTACCTTGGTCGCGCTGGTGGTCGCGCTGCTCACTGCCAGAAATTTGACATTTTCATCGCGAGCAGTTCATCGCGACCTGTGGTCGCGGTGACCGGTCGTGATGCTCACTGCCACAAATCACATTTTTCACCGCGAGCAAGCCATCGCAACCTGTGGTCGCGGTGACCAGGTCGCGATGCTCACTGCTTCGGTTTTCAATTTTCATACTTCATTTTTGGACCGTTCCATCTGGTCCACCTGGAAATCATAAAATAAACATACTTTTAATTACATTTACACCCCTTCAAATCACAAAATTTATTTTTACATATATAAAATTAATTATCCGAAATCCGGGATGTTACATCTATGGTAAACTCTTCTTCATCATAGCATCTACAACATCCAAATGAAAACAGTCAAGTGAACCCACAGGATATGGTAAAGAATCAAATACCTGAAATTCTACTGTTTCGTCCAGGACTGTTATAGAAAAATTTTCATTTTGCACATCGATGATCGTCTTTGCAGTCACCATGAATGGCCTTTTCAGAAGAATTGATAGGTCTTTCTTTGTTGCTCTTTCATCTTCCATGTTGAGGATTACAAAATCAGCAAGAATAATGAGCTACCTGGATGAGGATATCT
>QUWJ01001851.1:0-23825 GCA_003430845.1 Xanthoceras sorbifolium | reverse complement strand
AAATTCACCAACCCTAAAACTCTTTGAATTAGCTCATTGATTTCTGTATTATATCTGAACTGACTTGATCGTCGAAATTTAATCACCGGCTTAAGTCCAGCACCTCACCGATCTTTCTCTGTTTTCATATATCTATCTATTCATAAATTCGCACCTGCAAGGTTCTCACCTCAACCAAAAACCTTCTTGCAAACCTCAAGAGTCAAAATAGGAAATTATCAACTCAACTGACCACTTAATGTTTTTACGTGGCATAGTTAACAATTGTTGACCACTTGATTCATTTTTTACCATCAACACCGTACCACAAGAAAAAAAAGTATGTATGATACCCACCAAACCATAAGACAATAGCAGCAGTTGGTAGAAAAAAAAAAAAAATGAAATAAAAATATATGATATCATCACATTAATAAGTGAAAAAGTAAAACTAAGCTATTTTATTTATACCGCATGTAAAAAGGTAGGTGTAATTACCAGTGGTATAATGGTAATTTACCACCCATTCATGAGCCATCATTGGATGGAAAAAAAAAAAACCAATTCAAGACATGAATAATAAGATATATATATATATATACTATCATCAAATTATTAATAAAAATAAAGAGTTCTTTGAATCGTATTTAAATTATTCGGAGTCATAATTGTATTTTGTGCGATTGCTTCCACCCATTATGAAGAAGCGATTGGTTCGTCAGAATCAGGACTGGAGTGTGCTCTTGGAAGCTACAATGGCACAAGTTGAAAGACCTGTAAGGTCAAATGCCAAACGCTCCTAATAGGTTGAAAGCATAAAAGCGAGCAAAACTCACTTATAATTCAATAAATGACAATCTTGGATGTAGTGGGGCGGCATTTTGCTGGCTGTAGCTGTTTTGATACTGCAGATGAATGTCTGCAAAATGCGAAGATCTAGCTACTGTTTGATGTATCTTTCAAGAATTGTACATCAGAGGATGGTTATTGTCAATCTTTAGTAGAGATATCAGGAATTTGATAAGCTTTTGCACATGTATATACTTAACATTGCCTTGTTCGCTTAACACTGTTATAGCCATTAACAGCGGGTACACTTGATAATTATAAATGACTAGTAGTTTACCAATCTGTTCGAGGTTTCACCAATCTAGACTGTAGTCCTGTCATTTTAGAATTACCTTTAAAAAAGATAAACACTAACCAAACACATGAGAGACTGGAAATGAAATGAAACACAACAAATATGATCATATCATCATTATCATTAGTGTAAGAAACTGAGGCAGACAACAATTGGATTCTATTTATTTTAGATCAGAAGAACCGTGCATCTAAATCAATTGAAAGAACAACAATAATATACATTGGTTAGATGACAACCATATACAAGGCCTTCTAAATCAAAGGATTTATACATGAGGCAACTTGTATATGAAGCAACAACAGAGCAGTTTAAAGACGTCAATATCCTAAAAGTCCATATGCCGAAACTTTCCTTCTAAAAGGGCAAAATAATACAATACAATGCATTTCAGTTATCAAAGTTCCTTGCAAAAAACATGTAAAAGCAACATGAAGCTTTGATTCACCTTCTGTCGCCAAGTTGAAAACAAGCAGAAAGTAGAAAAAAAAGAAGTCATATGGTTAAGCAATCAGTCAGAAAAGATGGCTGGCTGCATGTTCAGGTGTTAGTTAAACACAAAAATTCAGAGTTCCCACAAACTATAGACGACCATGCAAATCTATTCGCAAAAGAAAAGAGCATATGGAGAGACAATATGAATTTGTCCCATTATTTAAAGCAAGATGGCATAACATATCCAAAGTTTAAGATGCTTCTTAAAAACACACCAGCAAATGTATATTGAGGCTTTACTAAATACATGCTATGTTACTATATAATTGTATAACAGGGCAACCTTTTGTTTATGACAACATATATATGCTTCCACATAACATGCCCTTTCATGATCAGCAGAAGGCCTTCAGAGGCAATACCAATAACTAATATGCAACATCTCACTGCAATCAATTGAATCCATTTTCAAAGGATCAGTTTATATAACAAAACCGCGGACAATGCATAATAAATAATATGCAACCTCTCACTGCAGCAATTGAATCCATTTTCAAATGGATGGTTATGTAACCCAAACCGTGACAATTCATAATTAGCGTAAGGCATCCCAGCTGATTCAGAATAATTATTATGAACTTCTTACTGCAACCAATGAATCCATTTTCAGATGGATTACAGTTTAGCAACAAGAGGTTTTCCAGTCATCATAGATACCGAGGCAACATGGGTTGCTAATGAATTTCTATTAAATCACTCATCGAGGCAAACCCATAAGGTCATTATAAGTATACAGGGCACAATAATAATGTAAACTCATCATTAAGGCATATCCGGGCAACATGAGATGCACCAACAACAAAGCCATAAAACACAGGACAAAATAAAGTTGACAGATCGACAGTGCCGAGTTTTTTTAATAACGATGGGAAAAAAAACTAGAAAATTAAATGAAAATATATATGAAACTTATATGAGACCATAAAGATGGTCTAGAAGGCCCTCACACTCAATAAAATTTCTTTCTTCAGCTTAAAGAGAGGGCACCTTGTAAGAGAAGATATTCATCTTCATCTTTAACAATTGGCTAACAAGTGATACATCCTACGTAGACACATACATCCATTTGATCACCTAGGGAAACACCAAATATAAATATAAGAAATTCATAATAAAAAATCAAAAGTTGACAGATATGAATAAACTAAAATATGTCTTTTCAAAATTTAAGCACCTCACCATCAAAGTTGAAACAAAGATATACTTTCACGAAAGCATCATTCCTAGTTACACCCGCACTTAATACAACCAATGAATCCATTTTTTAATGGATTGGTTATGTAACAAAACTGCAACAATTCATAATTTGCGTAAGGCATCCCAGGTGATTCAGATAATCATTGTGCAACTTATTACTGCAACCCAATGGATCCATTTTCAGATGGACTACAGTTTATGCAACAGAAGGTTTTTCAGTCCTCAGATACTGATGGCAACAGTGATGCTAATGAATTCTATTAAATCAGTCATCAAGGCAACCCATAAGATCCATCTAGAAGTATACAGGTCACAATAGTAATGTAACAATCTTCCTTAAGGCATATCCGAGCAACATGAGATGCACCAACAACAAAGACAATTAAAACGCATGACAATATAAAGTTGACTGATGTACGAGTTTTTTACTAAAAATGGGGAAAAAGAAACTAGAAAAATAGATGAAAATATCTATGAAACTTTATATGAGGACCATAAAGATGTGTCTAGAAGGCCATTACACTTCAATAAAATTTCTTTCTTTCAGCATAAAGATAGGCACCTTGTCAGAGAAGATATTCATCTCCATCTTTTAAACAATTGGATGCAAGTAATAAGTCCTATGTAGACACATCCATTTGATCACATAGGAAAACACAAAATAAATATAAGAAATTCATAATAAAAAATCAAAAGTTGAAAGATATGAATAAATTAAAATATGTCTTTTCAAAAGATTTAAAGCACATCACCATCAAAGTTGAAACAAAGATATGCTTTCACGAAAGCATCATTTCTAGTTACACCCACACTTAATACAACCAATTGAATCCATTTTTGAATGGATTGGTTTATGTAACAAAACTGCAACAATTCATAATTAGCATAAGGCATCGCAGGTAATTCAGATAATCATTGTGCAACTTCTTGCTGCAACCAATTGAATCCATTTTCAGATGGACTACAGTTTATGCAACAAAAGGTTTTTCAATCGTCATAGATACCGAGGCAACAGGGATGCTAATGAATTTCTATTAATTCAGTCATCAAGGCAACCCATAAGTCCATAAAGAGTATACAGGGCACAATAATAATGTAAAATCTTCCTTAGGGCATATCCGGGAAACATGAGATGCACCAACAACAAAGACAATAAAATGCAGGACAAAAGAAAGTTGACAGATGGACAGTGCCGAGTTTTTTAATAACGATGGGAAAAAAAAAAACTAGAAAAATAGATGAAAATATATATGAAACTTTATATGAGACCATAAAGATGTGTCTAGAAGGTCATCACACTTCAATAAAATTTCTTTCTTTCAGCTTAAAGAGAGGCATCTTGCAAGAGAAGATTTGCATCTCCATCTTTTAAACAATTGGATACAAGTAATAAGTCCTACGTAGACACATCAATTTGATCACATTGGAAAACACAAAATAAATATAAGAAATTAATAATAAAAAATCAAAAGTTCAAAGATATGAATAAATTAAAAGTCTTTCCAAAAGATTTAAGCACATCATCATCAAAGTTGAAACAAAGATATGATTTCACAAAGCATCATTCCTAGTTACAACCGCACTAATACAACCAACTGAATCCATTTTCAAATGGATCAGTTTATGTTACAAAACCGCGACAATTCATAATTAGCGTAAGGCATCCAAGGTGATTCAGATAATCATTGTGCAACTTCTTACTGCAACCAATTGGATCCATTTTCAGATGGACTACAGATTATGCAACAAAAGGTTTTCAGCATCATAGATACCGAGGCAACAGGAATGCTAATGAATTTCTATTAAATCACTCATCGAGGCAACCCATAAGGGCCATATAGAAGTATATAGGGCAATAATAATGTAAAATCTTCCTTAAGGCATATCTGGGCAACATGAGATTCACCAACAACAAAGACAATAAAATGCAGGACAAAATAATGACGGGTGGACAGTGCCGAGTTTTTAATAACAATGGAAAAGAACACTAGAAAAATAGATATACATACATATATATATATATGGAACTTTATATGAGACAAGAAGATGTGTCTAGAAGGCCATCACACTTCAATAAAATTTCTTTCTTTCGGCTTAAAGAGAGGCAGCTTGTAAGAGAAGATATTCATCTCCATCTTTTAAACAATTGGATACAAGTGATAAGTCCTAGGTAGCACATCCATTTGATCACATAGGAAAACACAAAATAAATATAAAAATTCATAATAAAAAAGCAAAAGTTGAAAGATATAAATAAATTAAAATGTGTCCTTTCAAAAAAATAACCACATCGCCATCGAAGTTGAAACAAATATATGCTTTCACAAAAGCATCATTTCTAGTTACACCCGCACTTAATAGATGTGCGAAAACTAAAGAAGACACATTCAATTTGAAAATTAGTAAATACGAAAATCAAATAACATAATACATATATATTTCACAAAAAAAAAGAGAGAAAACAATTAGAATGAATATATTTTAAAGCTTTCGCAAAGATAAGAAAACTTGAAAATTACATAGTGGAAAACGTAAAAACAAAAATCAATGTATCCATGAAACTACATATATCTAACCATAAAGACATATCTCTAAAAGGCCTTCGCACTTCATATTAATTGTGTGCCTTCACATGTGATAATGCCTTGATACATGTGACTAAGCCATTTTAAACACATCTATATGGTCATATAGTAAAACACAAAAATAAAATATGAAAACTTCACCATAAAAATCAAAGTCAAAGAAATGAATCAATTGAAATATGTCTGTTGAAAGGATAAGCACAACAGTATGGCAGTAGAATTAAAGATACGCTTGTCCAAAAGTATCATCTATAGTTATACCTACTTAATGGATGTGCTTAAAATTTAAGAAGACACGTTCAACTTGAAAATTAGTAAATATGGTTAGAAAATAAGAAAAATACATACATATACATATTAAAAGAAAATAGAAACAATTAGAATTAAAATATTATGGAGAAAAGAAAAACAAGAATGCCAATTTTAATATAGCTGAAGAAAACTAGAAAATATTAATATAAGATGTGAAATACAAATAAAGTGAAAACGGTAGAAAACACAACTTGAAAATTAGTGATTATAAAAACAATTAAGGGTTTCCATGTATGCAATGCCATTTTTTATCAATTATAGGACATGTAATTACACCTTGAGGCACAGATAGAATTCTTGTATGGCACTTTTTGTTTAGCATGGTGCAAAACAGTTTTATATAGGAAAGCACAATCTGAGTAATCAATTATAAAATAGGTCATGCAATGCATTGGACTAACACCACTTCATGTATGTTTTTATGTACAACAAAGTTTTAAATTAACAACTGTCAAGTCCAAATTGAACAAACTTTGAAATAAACTTACATTAGAAGGAAGAAAAGGAAACTATTATTTTTTTTTAAAAAAAAAACAGCTCTAATTATAACATAATCAAATGTTTGTGAAGAAAAGGAAGCTTACAGAGATGCTAGTATAGTGATCATTAACAGGGAGCATCAATTAATCTACTGAGAGTTAACCAAACTCCATCTTTCACATCAGATATCCCAACTCTTCAACTAACTTATTAGTGTTTATGTATATAGATCACTAATTCAAGTCTCAAACCTCAAACTAATTAACGCGTTAAATTGCTCCTATCTCTGATTTACCACTCAGAAAACTAGACAGAATGAGGTTTTAAGTACAGAGTCCCAAAAGACTCTTAAAAAAAATTATACTAACAAACGTTACTAGAATATCAATGTGAGAAACATATTCAAGCTCATATACATATTAAGGATTTTGCAGTCTCCAGCACAAGTACCCTTGCAACTGTAAACCCAAATCAAGAGAGCTCATAAAATCATCTTCCTTCTCCGAAATCACAATACCAAATCTTAAACATGAGCACAACCAATTCATGAAGAAGTGTTTAAGAGAACTCCCAAGAAATTTTCAAGCACAGTATTACCCAAATTAAACGAAAAATCAAATCAGGAAAAGAGGCAAACAAAGCATTAAGATCCTAATGTTCATAGAAGTCCCAAATGCAGTAAGAATGGAATAAAAATATGAAAAATTAAAGACACATTAAATCTTCAAATTGCAAGTAGAATTCTTAAAAAAGGAAACAAGAACAGAGAAAATATATTTCATATGCCCTCTAAGTAGTGGTTAGTCACAACATTGATGAAAAACTTTAAAAGACGCCCTAAAAATATTGAGGTTTGAAAAATACCAATGGGAAAACATTTGGGGACTAATGATCAATTTAAAGAAAAAGGAAAAGAAGGGTCATATAACGTAAATGACAATTTGTAATCAAAGAAAAAACATATAATTCAAAGGGTCAAGTGAAAATAATAAATTCCCAAAATAACTAATAAACAGGAATATTACAAAACATGACCCTATCGAACTCCATGTCTCACAATTATTAAATCCCGACTTATCACCAAAATTTGGAAGAAACTTGAACTTCGAAAGAAAAGGGTAACATTACCTTCACTGGTATTCTCAAAACACTAAGACCATTTTTTTTCGAACTTCCCATCACCATAAACAACCATGCATCCGATGACTAAGTAGGGGACTTTTTCTGTAATCTAGGGTTTCGAAACCCGTACTAAGTCGGCGACATTCTCTGTAATCGAAGAACTTGAACTTAAAAAAAAACAAAACAAAGGTAATATTACCTGCACTGGTATTCTCAAAACACTAAGCCTATTTTTTCGGACTTCCTATCATCATAAACAACCATGCATAAGTAGGGGACTTTCTCTGTAATCTAGGATTTAAGTCGGCGACATTCTCTGTAATCGAAGAAATTGAACTTCAAAGAAAAACAAATATTACCATCACTGGTATTCTCAAAAACACTAAGCCCATTTTTTTTGGAACTTGCCATCATCATAAACAACCATGCATACGATGGCCGAGACCCCCAACTAAGTCGGGGACTTTCTCTGTAATCTAGGCTTCCGAAACCCCAACTAAGTCGGCGACATTCTCTGTAATCGAAGAAATTGAACTTCAAAAAAAAGGTAATATTACATTCACTAAGCCCATTTTTTTGGAACCCGATGACCGAAACCCCGAACTGATTCGAAACCCCAACCAAGTCCCGACTTTCTCTGTAATCTAAGGTTTCGAAACCCCAACTAAGTCGGCGACATTCTCTGTAACCTAAGGTTTCGAAACTAGGTCGGGACTTTGTAGGTAACCTAGGGTTTTCGAAATTCTCCCGCGATTTTGTTGTGAGACCGTTGGAGGATATTATTAATAGTAATTTCAGTAATGTAATATCATAAAAATTCCTTAATACACTCAAAAAAATCATTCCTAATTGAATAATTATAAAAAAAATCTAAGAAATGACAAAAATATAAAATAGTCCACCATAAATTATAATAAAACCCTAATTTTATTAAAGCCGCCATCAATCAAATAATTAACACATTTTTTCTTTTGTCTCTCTGCAAACCCTAATTAAAAACTCTTCCTTTCACTTCTTTAATTCTTTTCTTTTCATATTTCAAACCACAAAAAAAAAAAAAATTAAAACTTGTTTTTGAATGTTGGATGGTGGTTTGATAAATTTTCTCATTCTCAATTCCTTTCCGGTAGTCAAATAAGGTATGAAAAAAATTATTAATTTTATGGAATATTTAATTTTTTATTTAAAATGATTTTGTATGTTGTTATTTTGTCCAATATGTTTGGTTGATTTGAGTTGTATATGGTTTTGATTTGTAGTTAAAAGGATTTCGGTGATATTGGGTTTTTTATTTGTGAATTGTTAATGATTTTATAATCTGGTTAGTGAATGATGGTCAGTGAAATGTTAGTTAGTAAAATATTTTTATGTGAAATGGTAATTAGTGAAATGTTTGTCAGTGAAGTGTTAGTTAGAGAAATTGTTTTCAAAGAAATGTTGTAGTGAAATGTTTGTCAGTGAAATGTTAATTAGTAAAATTGTTTTCAATGAAATATTGCAGTGAAATATTTGTTAATGAAATGTATTTTAGTAAAATATTTTTCAGTGAAATGTTAATTAGTGAAATGTTGTGGTGAAATGGTTGTTAGTGAAATATTTGTCGGTGAAATGGTTGTTAGTGAAATATTTGTCAGTGAAATATTGTAGTGAATTGTTAGTTAGTGAAATGTGTTTAGTAAAATATTTTTCAGTGTAATATTGTAGTGAAATGTTAGTTAATGAAATATTTTCAGTGAAATATTGTAGTGAAATGTTTATTAGTGAAATATTGTTAAGTAAAATATTGGTTAGTGAAATATTTATCAGTAAAATGTTGTTAGTGAAATGTTTACTGTGTAATTCAACCAATATCAAGTAGTTCAGTGTTATTTATTTATTTATTTTTTAAAAAACTTTAAAACGACTCAAAAACTGTAAATTGATTAACGTGTGACTTTATTAGTGAAATCTTTTTTTTGTACATTGAAATGTTATTAGAATCTAAACATTTGTCACTTATTTCAGGAAATGAATAACCATAGGCTTATACTCAACTATAATGGACAATGGGATGGGCTAGATTATGTTGGTGGTTCGCCGATTGGGGTACTGGTTTCTAAAAAGTTGACACTTACAGGATTGGTTGAGTTGATAAATCGGAAGTTTAACATTGATAATACACGGTATGACATAATCATCAATATGATCGCTTATTGTCATTACCCGAGAAAGTTACAAATTCTGAACGACGATGATGTTACATTTTTGTTGTTTGATGAACTATATATTCCAGAGGTATATATAGATCTTGTGGAAAAGGTAAACAATAATGTTAGAGATCCTACTCGGGCACCTTCACCTAGACAACAAGCATCCTCTACAACATGTCCTCCTCCATTTGCAATCCAGTTTTCAAATGCTGGCGGATATAGCCAACATTCAAAATCAATCCTTAATGCGTTTCAAAATATCACACATGATAAATATGTCCATTGTAAACACGTTACTGCAGTAGCAAGGTATATTATAACTATAGAAATTATCTATTGCCTAACCAACTAACTTGTTTTACCATTGTACTAGCATGAGTAAAATATTTTTTTGTGTTTTACAGGATCTCAAGGATAGACTTTAACTGTATATGCCACGAGTATTACAACACTTCCTGGCTGAAGACCGTATATACGCCACCTATTAATTCAGTTCCCCATCCATCTCTATGGGATATACCTACAGAAGTGAGCAGTCAGCTAGTACTACAACTAGTAGGAAGAAGGCAGTTGGGAAGGCTTAGACAATCCAGGATACCTTCGAGTGGTGAGATTCAACGGTTGAACAAATGCACAAAATATGGTGGAATAGGACACAATAGTTTGGGTTGTCCAAACCCACGTCGAAAAACTACAGTTACTAAGCCTACTACTTCTGTAAGTCAAGAAGTTCTGATATGTCGACAGAGAAAATGTGGTGCTTGTAAGCAATTAGGACATAACTCCTTAACATGCCCGTTTGTTGACCATTCCCAAACCACTGACGAGACGAATACCGGTATATGTGGAAGTAAAGAATAGATCAATGTGGACTTTAATTGAATTTCAAACTTGTTCTGAATTTAAATTATTGGATAGATATTATTAATTTACTGCAACTTATTACAAATTTAATATGATTATTTATAAAGTTTATGTAATCTCAAACATCACTATTTGTTTTGTTTCAAATTTATGAACTTCTAAATTTTGTTTCAATATTTTGACAGAAATTGCATTTGGCTACTTTAACTGGAATTGCAGCCATTTTGAGGTTTCTATTACTTGATCTTGATGACATGGTTGATTGACGATTTTCCTCATTTTTGTTTAGATTTTCGAGTTTCTGTAATGTAATGTGGTTTTCAAAGCTTATGATTTTTTTATAGTAGCTGATTTTATAGTAAGGTATAGCCGGAAAATAAAAGATCTTACTTCTATCCTGTTATTAATTGAAAGAGTAACTTGAATATCACAATTAATCCATTGCCATTTAATTAGCTTTATTGTTATTTTTATTATTTTTCTTAAACCAATTCTTATTAGGATACTATAAAATTTGACTGAAGACATGTATGTTTATGCTGGTTGCTCTTCAAATTGTGAACTTGCATATTTTTTGTAGTCAACCTATGCAATCCGATAAGATACGTATTATATTGTAGTCAATCTGTGCAATCTTTATACATATAAAATAACTATTTATAATTGCCTCTATTATTTTTACATATAACAAATAAAAAAAACTATACAATCGATTATTTGAATTGGCGGGAATGAACATAAAATATAATGGAATTGTGTAGCATTGAACTCGAATAGTGGCGCAGGGACAATAACTGCAGCAATATCCAAGAAAAATGCCAAAACCCAGATATTTCTTTGAGTTTTCCCTGCCAATCATAGAAACACACATGATATTGAGGGCAGAACTATGTACTAACCCAATACAATAAATAACCACACAAAAAAAAACTCAAACATGTCATTGCCCTCAACTATTAGTAAATCTTAATTGTATATTTGACTATTAGGAAATGTTAGGTGTACTCTTGACTTTATGTAATGTTAGGTGAGTGTTAGGTGTACTCTTGACTTTATGTAATGTTAGGTGAGTGTTTGTTGTACTCTTGACTTTATGTAATGTTAGGTGAGTGTTAGGTGTACTCTTGACTTTATGTAATATTAGGTGAGTGTTAGGTCAATATTAGGTGGGTGATAGACTTTATGTGTTATATCTTCATGTATATATACCTCATAAGATTAATGAAACAATGTACATTTTTCCTCCATTACATTTTCTCTCACTTTCATCATTTTACACATTTCTTTCATTATATTTTCAGACATTTTCATTATTTTACATGGTATCAGAGCCAAGTTTCTGATCCGGACAACGTCTTGCACAGAATTTTCATCGAGCAACTTCAACAGCTTTCTTGTCTTCATCAATGATGAGTTCAAACCATGGTGCTGGTAATAAATACACTTATGCAAATGCGACAGGTCTGTATCCATTTTCCAATGCTTCAATTAATTCTGTATTTACAAAGCCATGGATTTTAGATAGTGGAGCCACCGATCATATCACTTCTGATTCCACACTTCTCACCAAAACACAATCATCATCCATACCTATTGTTAATTTACCAACAGGATCTACAGCATCAATCACTTCAACTGGCACTGTATCTTTTAATTCCAACATCACTTTAGATGATGTTTTATGTGTTCCTAGTTTTCGCTTAAATCTAATTTCTGTAAGCAAACTTACCTCTGCCCTAAACTGTTGTGCCATTTTTTTTCCCACCTTTTGTGTTCTACAGGACTTGGCTACGGGGAAGATGATTGGCTCGGGTAAACAACATGGTGGTCTCTATTACATGCCTCCCTTACAAAGGATGTCAACCTGTCATCAAATTTCACAGCCTTCCAATCTATGGCATATGCGTCTTGGACATCCATCACCATCTCGTCTTAAATTAGCTTCTTCCTTATTATCTTCAAACAATATTTCTTATGATATAATTGCACTGTTTGTCCCATGGCAAAACAAACAAGACTTCCATTTCCATTAAGCTCCATATCAACTCATGCTCCATTTGATTTATTGCATTGTGATATCTGGGGTCCTCACAAAGTTCATACACACTCAGGGGCACGATTTTTTCTTACCATTGTAGATGACTTTACAAGATGCACATGGATATTCCTTATGCAGCACAAGTCTGAAACTCAAAACATTTTGAAATCTTTTATTGATTTTGTTTACACTCAATTTCATGCATATGTCAAAGCAGTTAGAGTAGACAATGGTTCTGAATTTTTATCTATGAAAAACTTTTTTAGACTTCATGGCATTGAATATCAACGCACTTGTGTTTACACCCCACAGCAAAATGGAGTCGTTGAAAGGAAACATCGTCATATTCTCACTGTGGCACGAGCACTACTTTTTCAATCCCATTTACCTTTACATTTTTGGGGTGAATGTGTTTTAACTGCAGTTTATCTCATTAACCGGTTGCCATCACCATTGCTCTCAAATAAAACACCTTTTGAAATGCTATAGTCGCCCGCCATCACTTGATCACTTAAAGGTTTTTGGTTGTCTATGCTATGCAACTATTGTACATCCCATTCAAAAATTTGAACCTCGTGCCAAGTGTTGCATCTTTGTTGGATATCCGACTGGGCAAAAGGGATACAAACTATATGACATGGAAACCAAGAAATTTTTTGTCAGTCGTGATGTCAAATTTCATGAATCCATTTTTCCTTTTTCATCTATCTCAACCCCATCCACTTCTGATTTTGTGGTGCCTAATTTCATATCTGAGACCACAGAAATGCAGTCTATCATACCACCATGCTCTTCTAACCTCACCAATCCGAGCAAACAACATCTAATACACATGAACCCATCTCACCCACACCTGTTGTTCCCTCCAGCATTGATCAACCTTCCACAAACACACCAGATGCCGAAACCTTACCACCACTTTTAGACCCATCAAATATTCCTTCTGAAACTACTACCATTCCACCTCCGAGACAGTCAACACGGCCTAAGCGACCTCCGGCATGGCATAGAGACTTCCTAATGTCATCTCAGGCACATCAATCTACCTCTGCAGCAAGTCCTATACCAGGTACTCGATATCCACTCTCTAATTTTCTTTCATACTCACGTTTTTCACCTTCCCATTCTACTTTTCTAGTTAACATCACAGATCACACTGAGCCTAAAAATGCTCAAGCTGTCCTTAATCCACATTGGCGACAAGCTATGAATACAGAATTAGAAGCATTGCAGCTCAACAACACATGGAGCTTAGTCCCTTTGCCCATTGGCCACAAACCAATTGGTTGCAAATGGGTCTACAAAATCAAATACAAATCTGATGGCACCATTGAACGCTACAAAGCTCGTCTTGTTGCTAAAGGATACAATCAAGTTGAGGGCATTGACTATCAAGAAACATTTTCTCCAACAGCAAAGCTTACAACACTTCGTTGTCTTCTTACTGTCGCTGCTGCTCGCCATTGGCACATCCACCAATTGGACGTTCAAAATGCTTTCCTCCATGGCGACCTTCATGAAGTTGTCTACATGGAACCTCCACCTGGTCTTCGCCGACAGGGGGAGCACACTGTATGTCGGCTCAACAAGTCTCTTTATGGACTTAAACAAGCATCAAGAAATTGGTTTTCCACATTTTCAGATACTATCAGAAAGGCCGGCTATCAACAATCAAAGGCTGATTATTCCCTTTTCACCAAAACTCAAGGTACTTCTTTTACAGCAATTCTTATATATGTCGATGACATACTTCTCACAGGAAATGATCTACATGAAATGGAACGTCTCAAAAGATTCCTTCTTAAACGCTTCCGTATCAAAGATCTTGGAAACTTGAAGTACTTTCTCGGTATTGAATTTTCTCGCTCCAGAAAAGGCATTTTTATGTCACAAAGAAAGTATGCGTTGGACATTTTACAAGATTCTGGACTCTTAGGCGCATGTCCCAACAATTTTCCAATGGAGCAGAATTTGAAACTTACTCCCACTGATGGAGCATTGCTAAATGATCCAACAAAGTACAGAAGACTAGTTGGCAGATTGATATATCTTACAGTGACAAGGCCCGATATAGTTTATTCAGTTCGCACATTTAATTACGTTTACACACCCTCAAATAGTAAAATTTTATTTTCACAAATTTCACATATATCAAAAATTCATGACCCGAAATCCGGGATGTTACACTGTCTTTCATGAGCGTACAAAGCACATTGAGATAGACTGTCATATAGTACGAGAAAAGTACAAGCCGGAATAATCAATCCTTCCTTTGTTTCTTCACACTTGCAATTGGCTGATGTATTTACGAAGGCTTTAGGAAAGGATCAATTTGTGAATTTACGTAACAAGTTGGGACTTCATGATATTCACTCTCCAACTTGAGGGGGAGTATTAGTAAATCTTAATTGTATATTTGACTATTAGGAAATGTTAGGTGTACTCTTGACTTTATGTAATGTTAGGTGAGTGTTAGGTGTGCTCTTGACTTTATGTAATGTTAGGTGAGTGTTTGTTGTACTCTTGACTTTATGTAATGTTAGGTGAATGTTAGGTGTGCTCTTGACTTTATGTAATGTTAGGTGAGTGTTAGGTGAATATTAGGTGGGTGTTAGACTTTATGTGTTATCTTCATGTATATATACCTCATAAGATTAATGAAACAAATGCACATTTTCCTCCATTACATTTGCTCTCACTTTTATCATTTTACACATTTCTTTCATTATATTTTCAGACATTTTCATTATTTTACAGCAACACAAAGGTTTATTCTTATACACAAACAACAAATAGTAGTGCAAGAAAGCAGTAGTCTTGCTTCCCCAAACCGCAAGGATTACTGCTTTGACAACCTTATATAAAATCTTTACAATATATGATTTACCCCCTAGCAATATATCACCAAGGTTATGCTCATCTTACCTGAGTTGCAAGGCATGTCCTCACAAGATCCAATGGATATATTGCAGAAGCAACTGTTATTCCAGCTAAACCACCTGCTACAAAACGTACATAAAGTCTGCGCTTATATTTTCTCCATGACTTTGTACTCCTGGAATTATATGTAGTAACTGGAACACAAAGGACTAAGATGTAAAGATGTAAGGACAAGAAACACACAAGCAACTGATTATTTAATTGCACAAAAGGTATTTATTCACAGAATATTCATATTCACAAAGAAAAGAAATCAACAACTTATTAAAACCAATGATATATAACAAGATTAATCATTATTACAAACATATATTTCATAAACAAACATAACTGTTCAGTAATCAATAAATAACAGAAAATACATATAAAGCACATTTAACTGTTCAGAACCTAATATAACCACTGTAAGGTTTAATAGCAAAAATGAGTCATTTATTCAACCGATTCTTATTACAATATACTTTTGTTTCACTTTCTGAGTCTTGACAACATAAACAAGGATATGCAAACTTATATCACAAGTTTTGTCTAATAAAAATCTTAAACCTTGAAGCAAATTAGGAGAACTTAAAATGCACTTTGTTTCGTTTAAATCCATAACCTGGATGATTCAACTATAAAGTTTTGCAAGTGAACTGTAGTCATGTCGATAGCTCAGTTTTGTTTCCCTAGCAGGAAAACGACTGCCATTAGAGTCCAAAAAAAATGGAAGAATTCAAATTAACTACAAATTAATCCTCTGGTTGTATAACTGAATCAGGATTTTACACATAGTGTGATATGGGTAAACAGCACAACACCAACCAAAACTACTTATGCCCAAAAATGAGAAAGCAGAACGAAAATTAAATAATTTAATTGAGTCTGCAAACAAAGACAAAAGTATATCATAAACTTGACAAGTAGAGGGAAACCTCTATTCTATGACATCTTTATATGTGAATCAGATCAGTTACAATGGGTTCTAAGCAGATCTATATAGTGAAAGATATCCGGCCACTGTGAATGGTACTATTTGTCTACATGATAAGAAATCAATGAATCATATTCCAAGGACCAACTCTCATTGCCAAATCCATATTTATCATAATCAATGAATTATTATTTATTTTTTTTAAAAAATAAAACTGACCGTGGCTGGCTGTCGGTCCGAAACTGTCTTCGATGTGGAACCCCAGCAGACCCGGACTCCTTCCTTTGTGACGGCCTCATTTCTCTTCGAACACGTCTCTTTTGGGCAATAGAACCAATTTCATTGGCTATCGCACAGTTCATCTCTTGTAACTCACCTCCAAAACTTTCAAATGGTGACCAACAAATCCAGACCAGTTCAAAAATATTTATAGTAGTGTTTTAAATAAATTTATCATTTCAAAAATAGCTAAAATCGATTATATTTTTAAATGTGACTAAAAATAATTTTAACTTATATGATTATTTATGAATTTGTCCCTTAATTTTAATAACATGACAAGTAATTAAAGGAGAGATTGAATACCATGTGGTTCGGCTAACACTTGCGTACATCAACTTCACTAAGTTTGAGTCTTTTCACTGTCAAGATTACTTACAGGTTGTATAATGGTAACTTACTTTACCATGTATATTAAGAGATTAACCTCCTCGTACGGCTCATTTGGAAAAAACTTTTACTTTTAACATTTAACAGTAAGAGGAGAAAAATAAAAGTCCGAGGTTTTTAATTATTATTTAGATAATATTTTTTATAAGAGCTTTTATAACCAAAAAAAAAAAAACCTTTTAAGATTGTTTGGTTGAAACGTTTTAAAAACTCTACTAAATTGTAATATGATCTTTTTACCTTTCGAGAATAGCTTTGAACATGTTTAGTTGGAATATTTTAGTATAATCTCTTCTCAATATAATATGAACTTTGAAGTAAAAATACATGTAATCTTTTTTATTTATAAAAGTTTAGTTCATATGGGATAATATAACATTTTTACATTTATATTTTCTCGAGAAATAAATAAAGCAATTAAAATTTATTTAAAATTATAAATACATCCATGCTTCCCAAATTTATAAATTTATAAAATCAGATGTGATGATATATCTAGAATTATAAGTTTATGTTTTTATGAGGAGGATAAACATGTCTATGTGAAAGTTTCATTAAACCCAAATTTGGGCTTCCTGTTATTTCCAAAAGCTCTTCCGTTGAAAGTGAGTTTGGGCTTAGCTTTTGTAAAAGATCTTTTAAACTCCTTAAGCACTTTTCATTAAAATAATAATAATAAACCTCAAACAACTTTAAAAAGTGTTTTTGAACCCAAAAACTATTTTTAACATCTTGAATGTCCTGACAAACAGGTTCTTAAAACTGAAACTCTAGTAAGAGTGTGCATATATATATGTATGAAGATTTACACTAAGTCTAGCTCAAGAAAATATGAAGGTTGAATATTTTCTAAGCAATATCAAGAGAACTCAATAAACTGAAAGTTGATACCAAAGAAAAATATTTGTTGAGAGCGTTTAATGTGAGTTCTAAGACTTGTATCTATGGATTAAGATTCTCTCATAATCTAAACTTTATATATTTAAAGACATGTGAATTTAATGGTTAGGATTTTTTATTTTATTCTCATTCTTTTAAAAAGTTTTTACACATTTGAAGACATGTGGAGCATAACCAATTTAATGGTTAAGAAAAGTTTAGGTTAGGAGATGATCCTAATCCTGTATCTGTAGAGAATTGGAGTGAGAAAATATATTTTTCTCGTTGAAATGCATTAAAGGCTTGTTTGGCTAAACTTATAAAAGCAGCTTTTGGGCTTTTTGGGCCCAAAAGTCATTTTTGGACTCATTTGGATGTTTCCGCAGAAGAGCTTTTAAGTTTTAAAGCTCCTCCAGTCAAAACCAAAATATATGACTTTTGCAGGAAGAGCTTCCAAGAAGTCAAAGTCCAAAGTAAAAGCCCTGTCAATCAGGGCCTAAATGTGGTTGCCAAAAAGGCTTATCAGACATTGGTTTCATACCAATTGCAAAGCAACTACAAAAACCAGTTGTTATGGTCTTAAAACTCAATGACTGGTTGCATATATGTTTTACCTTAGCTGGACCGCCAGAATGGGTATTTTAGCCACTCATGGCAATGCACCACCCCCGTGAGGCTGTGACCGTATTGAAACCACGCTTTGAATATATAAAATTTTGACTCAATCTCAATAAGTTTTGTAATCCTCAGTCAACTTGAAAAATTTCTAAGTATGTGAAATTAATTTAAGGATCTAAGTTAAAGTAATTTTTGTCTAGAAAGATGATTTTTCTCATGAGCAAGCTTAGGCAAACAAAACTCTCATTATTTATAACACAATATAATAAATTCAAGTTTTGGAGCACTTGATTCTTTGATATTTACAACAAGACAGGTTCTTTAATTAAAGCTCTTGAACTCTTGGATAATAAGATCATTTTCAAGCTCTTGAACTCTTGGGATTGTTCTAGCTAAGGCGGCTATGGTTTGGTATTCTGATTTATTTTGGATTGAGTCATGTCCTCCGTGTGTGGTGGATTTGGTCGAGAAGGATTCTCCTTGTTAGTCTTGTTTTATTTGGTTAGTTAATATATTCCCTGTTCTCTTAAAAATAAAAAATTTCAGCAATTTTTAAATCTTTTTAGATAAAAAAGAAACTATTAAAATTATTTTTAACAAATTATGGGTAAATTATCATCATTTTTTTGCTTAATCATTATGATTTAGTGTTGCAATTGGATAATTCAAGATATAATATTACATCTGTGCCACCAGGTAATATTCAAGATATAGTAATTCCGGTTGAGCAATACTAGACTCCTAGTTTTAGGAACAATAAATAATTGACATATTTTTTTGATGTAATTAATATATATTATTCTTGAAGTTCATCCCAATTTTATAATGGTATAAATTTGAGACTAGTTAATAGTTTGATCAATTTATTTTTCGTAAAAATGTCAAAAATTTAATTTATCAGTATATACGTTAAATGTTAAGATATTTTATTATAATTTTTCGTTATAAAATTTAATAAAATTAAATTTAAACACGCATCAACCTTTAAAAGAATAGACTTCTATATTTTCATTTGAATTCTATTCATAAAGAATTATAATTGAATACAAGTTGAGAGTACTTGTTAATATTAGTTGAGAAATAAGAGTTCCCATGCATTACCGTTAGTTATATATGTTTTACTCTCAGTCCATGCATTATACTAAGAAGAATTAGTTTTTGTTGAACATTTTTTTGTTTCTTTAAACCAATGATCTCAGTACGTGAAATTTACGTCTAAACTGCCTCAATTGAATACTCAACCATAAGAATTTTTACTAAAAAAATGGAATAATAAATTGTCATATTAAAAGTTGTTATTTTTATTCTATCATTTATTTAATTTCAAACTTTTAATTAAGTTGTTAGTTAGTATATATAAATTGGGTTTTAAGTATAAATTCAATTTTATACTCTTTTTTTCCCTTAAAAAAAAATAGTATAAAATTGAATTTATATTTATAACTTACTTTTATAAAGTAGTATGCCTTATGCACCTACACAATTGAGGTTGTGAATTCAAATTATATTTAATAGTCATCAAAATATATAATCAATTGCAATGGTTGTAGAAAAAAAAAAATCAACAGTTAATTTGTCTAGAAGTTCTATATAGCAAAAAAAGAAAATGTACATTAAAAAGTTATTTAAAAAATAAAGTCATGAAGATAAAGAGGAGAGAGAGAGAGAGAGAGAGAGAGAGAGAGAGAGAGTTAGGTTACGACAAGTGTTGATTTTACAATTTAGTGGAGAGGAGAGGAGGCAAACCCCCTAGTTCTCTTGACAGTTAGAAAACTGGTATGACATGACACGTGCGTGACAACAGCCGCACGTGCACCTGAACTCGCTCCGATTTCTGTTGCTTACTCTTTGTCATGTTTTTCTTGTCTGGTCCCATCGTTTTTTGCTTTCTTCTCTATTTCTTTATCTTTTAATCAAAACACCTTACTTTACATTATATAACCCAAACCCCAGATCACACACTTCAAACCACACAAACAATCACTTTTCAATCTGGGTAATTTTTTTTTTTTTAATTTCTGTATTATTCCTTCCTTGACTGTGTTGATATGCTTACTCTTTTGCTTTTATTGTATCTTGAGACATTTTGCATTTTTCATGGAAATCTATCAACTTTTAGGTTATGCAAATTTGAGATTTTCTGCTTTAACACATGCTAGCTTCTAATCATTGGTGTCTGGTGATCATATTCTTTGATTGGATGATTTTTGCTGTTTCCTATTGTTTAATTGATATTCTAGTGACATAGTGTTAAGATAATATGTTGATTTTGCAACTAACGAGAATTAGAAGATAATCAATAACTATACTCCTATTATTTTTTATAACTGCAAAGTTATACAGCATTTCTGTTCCCAGTCATTCTTGAATTATAGGCATTTGCGTGATTTATTGCTTCTACAATTGCTAAACATATGTCAAGTATAATGTATTTCAGCAGTTTTTCTTTCTGTCAATTATTGTAGGTAAGTGTTTCCGTCCGTGCTAGCTAATTTGAAACTAAGAAGAATATAACAACGGAAAAAGAGATCCAATATTATTGTCCAGCTAGAGCTAATGAAATCCGAAGAGTGATGTGAATTTGAATTTCGACAAAAAAATCTTGTTTATGTGCATACTGCTTCTATACTCTCTCACTGCATTATTGAAGCCAATTACTTTTCATGGCAGACTCTAAATTAACTATTGATCAAATAAAGGATGTCTTCCCCAAGCAAAAGAAGAGAGATGGATGTCATGAAGTTGTAAGTGTAACCCGGGCTATTCTTTCTGTATTATTGTTTCTTCTTTGGTTTTTGGAGTTTTTTTCTCTGATTTCTTACTTGCTATATCATATTGAAGTAACAATATTTTATCTTGATCTTAACAATGGCATTTCTACTGTATTGTGTTCATGTTTATAGAATGATGAGTGACTATTCTGTGGAGCCAATCAATGATGGGATTAGTGAACTCAAAGTGGAATTCCATGGTCCAAAAGACAGTAATTTTTCCTGCCCTCTTTATACCACTGCTCTTTTGCCGTTAACATCTTGACATCGTTGTGATTGGGGACTTCTTTTGCACAAACTTACTAACATAAACTTGTATGGTGATGAGGCAGCGAGTTAGAGAACATGGCTTGTTTTTCTTTTGCTTGAGTTGTCTTACCACCAAGACCTCCATGATAACTTAGTTCTTTGTTTGATGACAATTATGTTCTTTAAGGTTTTCTGTTTCTGTCAATTTATTCTGATTCCATTTTGATGGTTGTAGGCCTTTATGAAGGAGGTGTCTGGAAAATTCGAGTGGAGCTGCCCGATGCTTACCCTTACAAGTCTCCTTCCATCGGGTTTATTAACAAAATATTCCACCCTAATGTTGATGAGCTGTAAGTTCTTTAAACTGGTAACCTATGATTAGCACTATATATCACAATCATAAACTTATTGGACCCTGTCCAATCTGAAAATTGTGCTGTTGTTGACAGTCCTTTCGGCCATTTCCTGTAAGGAGAAAACAAATGTATATTCCTTCCCTTTTATGTAATAAAGCTTTGCTGCTCTGCTCATAAAATATTGGAAAATTGTGTCGTTTGTTTTCTATCTTTTTTATTTTTCAAAACTATTTGTATTACCATATGTTGTTATATGCTAACTTATCTCTTTTATGTGATTTGAAGGTCTGGTTCTGTATGCTTGGATGTAATCAACCAAACATGGAGCCCAATGTTTGGTAACTTGTGAACTTTGTTTGAAAGAAAATTTGACTTACAATTTGTGTAATTTGCTCATTCCAACATAAATGCACGCTTGTGTTTACAAAAAACCTCATTCTGCCTTTCCACCCTGGTAAAACATATTGTTAATGCAAAGTCTCACTTTAGTTCCTGATATATATTGCTTTGTTTTACACGAGCAGGCAACCCAGGTTGAGCCTCCTTGATTAGGTTTTTGTGGCAATGCAACATAGTTGTAAGGGCCCTTCATTCATATGTGTACTTACCTTGTTTTAGCAAGGGTGGTAGAAACTTGATTCTCTTTTTTCTGGATATCCAAAAATCTCTCTACTATTCTTTGTTCACTGGCTTTTAAGCTGGAGACTACTGCTGGGAAACTTTCAATCTTACCCGATACCGCAATTATTTAGCAATAGTGAAATCTGGTAGTAGTTAGCACTTTGCTCGTAACAAAAGAAGCTTGAATTAGGAGCTTGTCAACGGTGAAGGAACTTAATGATAGAACGAATCTCTCATTTAATTTGAACTCTATCGGATTCGAAATGTTATAATAAATCGTTAAAGAATGTGATTGAACTCTATACTTACATATTACTTTATGGAAATTAAAGCATGTAGAGGTGCACTCGGTATTTACAGGGATCTGGTCCTCTACTTATATATCATAAGCTTCCCACCTGTGCATTTTACTTGGCCTTTTACTTCAAGTTCAGTCTTCAAGTATCTTACTCTGACTTCTCGGGGCTGCAGATCTTTTGAATATATTTGAGGTTTTCCTGCCACAGCTCTTATTATATCCTAATCCTTCAGATCCTTTAAACGGTGACGCAGCATCATTGATGATGAAGGATCAGAAGCAATACGAAGAGAGTGAAAGGTGGGATCTTGTTATCTTTTATTATTCTGATATTTGTCTGTGACTGAGAGTCAACGGAACAGTGAGCCTCTTTGAAATTATGTCCCAGGACATGTTTAGTTGGCCACAGGCTACTTCATTTTTAGCAATCTTGAGTTGGATTTCTAGGCGACTTCAATGACTGGTTGTACTCTTACAAAATATGTTCGTGTATTATCAGTATTTGGTCTATTGATAAGCCATATATCTTCATGATAGAAAATAATCTGGAATATCTCCATTGAACTTAATAATCTTACTAGATATGTGCTGTTTACACTATTGTGTCACTTGATTATGACAACAGAGTATTGTGAAAGATATGCAAAGAAGGAGAATATCACCAGCTCAACCCTAGAAGATAGTGATGAGGATATCAGCAACGACGATATCAGTGATGGACAAAGCACATCGAGTGATGACAACATTGCTGGAGATGCAGATCCATGAGGAGCTGTTTGCCCTTTAGCTAAAATTTAAACAACCATTTCTTGCAATTATGTGCTCCGATTGCTTGTAAAATTATAAAGGGTAGTTAGACTAGATACATGATATCATTCACTTGTACTAAATATGTTGTTGATGTAGGCACAGTAACTGCAATGACAAACATAACGTTCTTCAGAAGACATTCACATAACCTAAAGGCTAGGAGGTCGCTCAAAAAATTCCTGATTAGCCCTGCAAATGCTTCTCAATGACTGGTAGAAGTTTGAATAGGGACTAACAAAATAAAGGGTCATGACAACAACTTTACGAATCGATAATGCATCAATGAGAAGTTCCTT
>QUWJ01000361.1:0-23981 GCA_003430845.1 Xanthoceras sorbifolium | reverse complement strand
CTTTACACTTACATCTTGAAGTTGGAGTTTAAATCGTATTTTTCTTTTTAAATTTTAAATTATTGTAATTATTAAAAAAAATTAACTCTTTAACTCAAATTACTGTAAAGTTTAAATTTAGCTGTAATTGTCCAAATATATTAATTTGATTAAAACATCTCGAACTATGTTTTAAATTATTTTTCTTCCTCCATCAATTCTCACAATTAGAATAAACTACACATTATATTCTAAGAATAAACTTAACATTACACATTAAGATTACACGCCAAGTAGGGGTCATAATTATAACACAATTAGGTAATACAACTCCAACATGACACGAAATTAACAGTTAGGTTAAACATTATTCGATTTGAATCACTATCAGGTCAATATATTAAACTCGTTAAATATCAGTTTATATTTAGATTGAGCTATTTATATATGTTAACTCATTTGACATGATAATTTTTTAAAAATTTTATGTCTTTTCATAAGACTTCATTTTAAATTGATTTCGAATGGAAATTAAATTATCAATGATTATTTTTATTTATTGAATGGGTTTAATTAATAGAAATGATGGAAATTAGATATCTACTCCTATAGCGGGAGAATAGTACTCCCACAATAAGGGGAAAAATTACCCACACATGCACATGGTGGGAATCAAACCCCTCGCCACTATGGTGGGAGGGAGGTGCACTAACTACTTTACTATAAGTGGATATGCATGATATAATTAAGTTTAAAATGTTTTAATTGTTAAAAAAAAATTAATAGGTAAATTGAGAAAATTATATATTACCGGATAAATTGAATCGTACTATCGTACCTGTTAATTGAATAGCTTGTGAATTGTGATACGATATTAACTTGACAAGTTGTGTTCAGGTTAGCCAAAAAAAAAAAGGCCATGTTTGAATTAAATTCTCATCTCTAAGTCCTAACAATGAGCACTAAACCGAGAACAAAGGAATATTACACGTTTAGAACAAAATAACATTACATATTAAGAGCAAACTTTACACGCTAATATATAAAAAATCAACGTGTTGCTAAAAGCATAAAATCGATCGATCAAATCAAACCAATCCAACATGGGAACATATATGTTAAGCACAAATTGTATAAATTTTTGGAATAATTGCACAAATATCCCGATTGGTAATATTACACTCGTTGACAACTTTTATTTTTATTGTACAAACATTTTCTAAAAAACGTTGACCAGATATTTAACTAACCCTAATTTTAACATTTTGAGCAAAAAAACCATTACACTCTTACTATTTTATTTTATTATATTTTATTTAATAATTTATTATCCTTAATAATTATAATAATAATTATTATAAAAAATAATTTTTCCAGAGTTGGTGGATTTATTGTAAAAAAACACTAGAATAGGAAAAAAAAATTTAGAAAGAATCTTGTTTTATTTTTTGTTTGGAAAAAAAAATCTGGTTTTATTTTTTCTCCATACATTTCTAATATACGAGAAAATATTGAAAAAACACTATGAAATTATTTTTATTTTTTAATTATTTTAATTATTTAATAAAAAAAAAATAATTTTACACTTACTACAGTAACTTAACCTACAGTTATGAGTAGCCAACTGTTTGATTAACGTTTTTCAAAAATATTTATATAATAAAAATAAAAATTACCAACAAATGCAATATTATCAATTATCATCATCAGAATATATTTGTACAATTATCCCTAAATTTTAAGTCAAAAAAGTCAAAAATTACAAACCAAGTTAATTTTTGATTTCTCTCTCAGGAAATGAAAAGTTACTAGCTCAATTAATTTTGTTTACATGTTGGGACGGCGTAGAGTACTAAAACTTCCGGATTTTTTGTCGGAAAAACATTTTCTTGGTTAAAAATAGAAAAAATCTCAGGAGTGGCTATTTTAAATTTGCCACTAATTTATGGTCTATTTAAAAATCTTGCCCTAACAGATAACTAGAAAATAGGAAATAATTGTATTCGTATGCATCCTCTGCCATGTTCTATTGTATTGTCTTCACTTCCTCCGCCTAAGTAACTTCTACCTTTTTGTACTAAAACGTTCTCTCATCTTTCATCTTTCTTTATTCACAAGACTCTAAATTGACTTCGTCCGATCTAGATGCTACAATCTAGACTTTGGCAGGCTAATCCGGCGATCATCAGATCTAGCTACAATCTTTGATCGTCAGAAAATGAGGTTAGATCAAGGGAATTCGTACTCTGAAATGGAATTAAAGGTCTTTCCCACTGAACCCCTATTACTGGCTCCCCCTAAATATTACAAAAACATCTACGAAAACCAGCTTCGTTTTCAGTTTTACACTGACCAGGATCTGCGTGTCTTTGTTGGAAGATCAGTAATTGCAATTTTCCCATTTAGCTAAGGACTCAGCAAGTCGCAACATAGCGAAACAACACAAGAACACATAGAAGGAAAAAAGAAGAGAGGAACTCCTTCCCAAATTTCTTAATGAAAGTTTTTTGGGCAATGCAGAAAACTGAGAATTGGAAATGATCAAAATAAGTATAAAACACCAGAAGAAAGTAGCTGAGATAGAAAAGAGTAAATGTTATCTATATAGAAATAACCATATCACTAGTTACAACTAGACTAAGGCCATCTCTCTGTATCATATCAACTCCTACACTCACAAAAAGACAGTAAACTTAATCCTACAGGCTATATCCATACATCATCATGAGCAGAAGTAATATACTATCCCCTAAACCTACAAAGATCAGCAATTGTATATAGCAAATGATGAAGTGAAGAACCAATCTAAGACAAAGGCGACCCAGCCAGGGGTTTACCTTTTCCAGTAGGCCTTTTACCTCACCCTCTAACTTGGACTTCAACTCTGGCCACATCTTTCCATCTGCATTCTCCAACTCAGAGGAAATCATCTCAAGTTTCTGCTTTATGTAGCGAAACAGTGATGCCTCGCCATCAGCTGATTTTGAAGCAGATTCCTTTTCCAGGGTCTTGCCACCATCCTTTGCTGCAGAAGGTTTTTCATTTGATACCTGCTTACGCTTTCGAACCTGAGGAGCAGATGAGGGATACCTGAGCTCGAAATTGACCTTAGAGGCTCCAAAGGGACTGACCAATTGAGAGCTGTTAAAGGCCACCTCTGCTTCAGAGTTCCTCAAAAAGACAATCCGCGCACAATAATTGTTATAAAACATTTCTGTTTCTCCTTTATTCAGAGATCCAAACTTCCCATATATCCTGATAAGATCATCTCTTGAAGGCAAAGAAGATCCTGGGCCAAATGTCACAAAGAGAGATGCAGGGGAGGCTTTCCCATCAGTTTCCTTATCTTTCACATCACCACCTGGTACTGCTATCCCATCAGTTTCCATTTCTTCTCTGTTTTGATCTTGTACTCTCACAGTTTGCTTGAGTTCAGGCATATACAACTTTGTTTTCCTATCAGTTTCCTTGTCTTTTGTCTTCATATTCGGTGCCTCTACAGCTTGCTTGAGTTCAGGCTTATCAGGTTTCACTTCTTCCTTCTTTCTCATCTTTGTTTCTTGATTATCTTTTTTCTTAGTCCGCCGGGATTTCTGTTCAGGGGTCTTTTGATCAGTCTGGTTTTGGTATTTTGCTGATGACCCACTTTTAGAATTTAGAGTCTTCCTCTTTCTACCAGGCTGACTTTTGTTGTACATTTCGTAGTGGGATCCATTGCGATAGACTGAACTTCTAAATACAGATAAAAATTCCCCAACCCCATCTAGAGAACTATTTTGCTTCACAGCATATTGACCAATTGCTGTGGAACGGATTCTAGATAACACTTCATTAGTGGATGCCTGAACCTTTGTTACATCGATGATCTTATTCTGATCTAGTTTTCTAGTTTGAAGACTTGAGGTATTAGTTTCTTGCCTTGCACCAACATCTACAGAGTCTTTCTTCTGCACTACCTCATCACCACATTCCAGAGTTGGAGAGGACCCAGACCCAACAAGGTTGGCAGCAGCCCTAGTCATCCGCTCTGCCAACTGAGCCTCATTGGAAACTTTCAAGGATTCTGCTTCTATGTCTTTCTTGCTTTGCTTCTTATTTATACTTGTGTAAGGAGGGGACAGATACTTGCTCTTCTTCCTTTCCCTTGAGAAGAAGCCCTTCTCAATTTGATCTTTGACCTCAGCATCATCAATTTGAATTTTCTTCCTTTCCGTAGACACGGGACTGACGCTAGTTTCTTCTTTGCTTCCACTACCATCGTCATCAATACCATAACCTTTCTTCTTCTTCGCACTTGACAAAGGAACCTTCACAGTTTCTTCTTCAGATCCACTGTCATCTTCTTCGACGCTAGGAACTTCAACTTCTGTAGCCACAGTAGATTCTAAAAGCTTCGTCACTTTCCTCCTCTTCGGTCTAGAACTCATACTACTGCCACCATTAGCTTCATCATTGCCTTTCTTCTTCTTCTTCTCTTGATATTGCCGGATGACCTGATCCTTTTCTCTCTTTCCCAACATTAATCTCTTCATTTTTTGCCTGAGCATTCACATCTCCTTCCATAATTTCAGCAATGCTTTTCTGTTTTCTTCTCTGGTACTGCCCATTCCCTGCTATTCCGTTACATTTCTGCAGCGAAGGCTGATCGGTTTGGCCAAAATTTGGACGCACAGGTGAAGATTGCCATTCTTCTTCAAGTGGCCCTTGTTTATGGATTTCCAATGTATTCTTATCACGATATAAGTCCAATTCCAAATGTTGGTTGTTGTCTTCAAGGCCTGGAATTGGCTGCGCTTCATGGTACAGAGGCAACAGATAACCCCCTTTTGCACGATAAAAAGCTGACAGCCAGCACTTTAACTCGGTGAACTCAAGCATATTAGTTATAGAAACAACTCGTGCAACATGTTTCAATTCAGTAAGACAATCTAGTGGTCCAAACAGATAGTTCCAGAGTTTTGCAATTCCACCATCAGGCACAAGGACTCCTTGCTTGATCCCACTGTTTATTGCACATGGCCTAGCAAGTCCATCCAAACTCTCTTTTGAAACACAAGAACAAGTAATCTTCAGTTCCACAAGTCTACTGATTTCCTCCATCGTCTTCTGCACAGCATTAACAAAGTTCTTAGAGCTACTTTGCTTAGACAGCTCCTCAAAATTCTCCACAAAAGGCTTCAACTGAGATGGATGGCACCAAGCAAACGTTCCATCAAAATATGCCACAAGAATCCTGTTCCTTTGCTTAACCTTCAATGCATAATCTGATGCATCCGCTGAAGCATAAACCTGCCCTGGCCACCATGGATAGCTCTTAATCTTACCCCACACAAAATCACCCACAAAACTCATACTCTCCATCACTCAAATCCTCTTCGTCCCCATCCATAAATTCACTCATCTCCCTAATGTTTCCCTCCAGTCTTTCCTCATTCTCATTCGAAGAACCACCACCATTCTCTCTCTCGCCAAAATCCCTACTTTCCTTTGCACCCATCCGTTTCATCTCACTACTAACATCCACAAGAAGCGAAACACCGCCGTCACTGTCAATACCATCACCTGCCACCTCATTTCCACCATCCAGCATTGAGCCCAATTCTTGCACACTCTCATCATCTCCTCCACTTTTAACCCCAATTTGAGCCTCAAAAACCTTACTTTTGACTACTTCAACAACTCCACCACCCGAATCATTGTCACCTACACCTTCCTCTTCATTTGCAGAAACCCTAACCCCGTTTTCAACTAAATCAACAACACGAGTCGAGGAACAAATTTTCGAGCCTTTCAGAGTTCTAACATCTGGATTCTTCGATTTTGATTCTAGGGTTTTACTTCGTTTTTCCATTTTTCAGTAAATACTACACTTCTACGACAAAAATCAGCTCCCACGTAAAACTTTTTCCACAACTGAAATTAAAATAAAAAAAACGTAAAAATCAATTTTGCTCTCTAGATTATTAACAATAAACACTTGAGAATATAGTGAAATATTCTATTTAATACAGAGAAAAAAAATATAAAAGATATTACCTTTGAAAAGAAGAAGAAGAAGATAAGAGCTTTCAAGCTTGCGCTGTTGCAAGCAATTCTCTTCTCTAGATCATTTTCAACAATCTCCAACGAAAGACGAAGATACACGGATTGAATTCTCTCGAGAGAAACCTAATCTAAATAATCTGAAATTTCAAACACAATCTCCTGTTAAGGAAATGAAAATTTTTTTTTTTGGTTGGAAAAAGAAAAATTAAACGCTTTCAAGAATTAGGGTTCAGGCGGTTACGTTGATTTATTATTATTACTTTGTAAAAACATTTACTTTTGTTTTGTCTGTATCGAAGGGTCACACGGTCACACCACGTTTTGTACATGACAGCAGATATTTAAGGAAAATGGTAGACGCGCGCAAGTGGTGAATCATGGTTCCCTCGCGCTTCATTTGACCGCCTAAATGATGTTGTGCTCCTGGATGGAGACGTGGATGTGCGTTTTAGGCGAGTATTTGGGTTTCTGGCGACGCGAGAGTGCATTGGTAACGGCAAATTCAAAAACGAGAGCTGTACGTAATAAAAAAGCGCAGTTACGTTACGGATGATTGACACCTGTTCTTTTATCTAAGCCAACCGATGATTCCACTGTTTAAGGAAAAAAAAAAAAAACTAATAAACGATGTCGTTCATAGAACAAGAAAAAGCAATTTTTTCGGCTATGGATAAGAAAATTCATTTTAAATATGGGAATTGGATTCTATGATTTCTATCTATATCTGAACTTATCCAAAAAAAATTAAAAGAATATATTTTTCTGAACTATAGCAAAAAATTAAACAAATGGATAATTTAAATTGTAATAAGTGGGGGTAAACAGCAATTTTTATTCCCTTAAATTTTTCTTTTATAAGTAATTTTATTAATAAGTATCTTGGTAATTAAAAATTTTAATTATAATTTTTTTTATTGACATTAAACTTGGTACGCAGGCATAAAAAAAAAAAAAAAACCTTCGCATCAGGTTAGAGATGATTCATCATTCATACTGTATTTGTCGACAAGATATAATTTTAAGAGTAAATAACACTTAGATCTATGAGGTTTATCTATAAGTAGAATTGACATTTGGATTATTGGTAAGGACTTTCTCTGCCGTTAGTCAAATTTCATCTAATTTAACGGTTGACCATATTTGACCGTTAAAAAGACCAAAATACCCCTAAATAAATATATATTGTTGACAGCGATTTTCGGATTACCATTAAAGTTAAAGAGTTAACTTATCACATAAGTATAGTCGAGATTTTCCCTTTGAAAATCTGATATAAGGGTCTTTCTTAGATGACCATACTGATTTTACCAACTACACTGACTACTCTGGCCAAGCACTCCCTCCTGGATGAGCACTTTTGGACGAGCATTCATTCATAGATAAGCACTTCTGACCGAGCACTCCCTTCTGGTCGAGCACTCCTTCCTGACCGAACACTTCTGGCATAGCACTCCTTTTTGGCCGAGCACTCCTTCCAGGCCGAGCACATCTGGCCGAGCACTCCCTCCAAGTCGAACACTCCCTTCTAGCTGAGCACTCCCTTCTGGCCAAGCACTTCATACTGGCCGAGCACTCCCTCCTGACCAAGCACTTCTAGCCGAACACTCCCTCATAGCCGAGCACATGAGGAGAGTTTCTCCCGGATGAACCTGCTCACTTGCTCACCTGAAAATAAAAAAGTATGTCAAGTGTACTGGTGGGATCGGCATAATCCAATGAGCAAGTTAGTGTTGAGCATAGAGAGAGATAGAGGTATAATTTTAGCATCCATAAGAAAAATAGATTTAGTCTCCATAAGAAAGAGATCGATTTAGCCTAAAAACTCTCTCCTTCCTGAACGTAGTTGGCTTCTCTATGTATAATAATGTTGAGTGTTGGAGTGACCATATTTAATGGTTGTGTTTGAGAGGATATATTTAATGGTTGCTTGTATTATTTATCATCCTCCACACTTAACGTCAGGTGATGCCATGATGAGAAAATTGTATCAATTTTTAGATATATATATAATTACTAATATTTATTAAATTAAAAAATTTTAAAAAATATATTTAGTTCGTTATTTGCTCTTTAATGTAATCTATTAAGATTTAATCAAATTATATCTCTTTGTCGATTTGTAGTTTTACGTTAGCTAAAAGTCGATTTTGATTTTGAAACAAATAAAATAGATGTGGTCACATATAGTCTAATGGTAACCAAATTTTTCAACAAAATTAAAAGGTTACGGATTTATTTTGGATTATACAAGTAAAGATTTCTAAAAAAAAATTTTCACAAAGAAAATATGTTAAAATTTAAGGAGTTCATTTATAACTTAAGCAAAATTTAAATGAGGTAAATGAATTTCTTACGCATATTAATTTTTTTTATTTTACCGAAATAATCTATTATATTAATAAAATATATTAACATTTTGTATATTTACAATTTTAATATATCTAAATAAATCATTTAGTATTTTATAGGGCAAATTGCACTAATACCCTGAGTTTTGGCATTATTTACTCGTTGTCAACTTTTATTTTTATTGTACAATCATTCCCTGAAAAATGTTGAGTAGACGGTTTACTAAACTTAACTTCAATATTTTGGGCAAAAAGACCATTCTACTCTTAATATCTTATTTTATTTAATATTTTATTATCCTTATTAATTATTTAAAATTTAATTATATAAAAATGATGTTTTTTTATCTTCTTCACAGCTTCATCTTCTTCACAACTATTCAATTCATTAGATCTTCTTCTTCACACCCTTTTTCACCACAAATCAATTTAAAACACAATTTTTTTTATAAATTATCTTCTTCAATTAAATTCCAATAATAACTAAATCTTATTCTTCAATCAAAATTCAAAAACAACTACAAATCTTATATATAGAAAAAAAAAACTCAGTAAACAATGAAAAACAGCTTGTTCAAAAGAGAAAAAAAAAAACCTCCATAACAAAGCAAACTAGACAATCCACTCACTATTTTCATCCAATATTACTAGTATGATCAATAAAATTTAGCTCTCTAAGCAAATAAGAAACATGTGCAATAGATCTAATACAATTAACAAACGAAGCAAACAAAACAAAAATAATTCCAAACTTTCCAAACAAACTCAAATTAAATAATGTAAAATTAAATTAAATTAAAATCAAAACTTTCCACATACCATTTTAAGTGATGAGCGGGTAATCAGACCCACTAAGTTTAATAAACCAGTCCCAGTATCCACCTTCCTAGCCTCATTCGTCTGGGCTCTATTGAATGAGCTCGAGCTCCTTCAATGGAGTTTTTTCTTTCGAGTTTTTTTTTTTTTTCTAAAGAGTGTAGGCAAAAAAAGAGGGGAAAGCTCCATCTCTCTTCTAATGGACCAGATGATCTGATCCATTAAATGGAAATTATTATTTTTAATTATTTTAATGGTTTAATGGGAAAAATATAATTTTGTCCTTGCTACAGTAATTTAACGTTAAAGTTAAGGTTAGTTAACTGTGTGATCAACATTTTTCTGGGAATATTTGTGCAATAAAAGTAAAAGCTACTAGCAAGTGTAATAAGGCCAAAACTCAAGGGTAATAGTACAATTTGCCATATTTTATATAGTTTTTAATGATTGGCTCGGTTTTGGGTATCAACAGCTCATGATCATTTCGAAGTATTTATATATTTTGGGATAATTGCACAAACATTCCCTAACGATTAGTAATATTACACTTATTGAAAACTTTTACTTTTATTATACAAACATTCCTTAAAAAATATTGACCAAACGGTGGACTAACATTAACTTTAAGGTTAAGTTACTGTAGTAAGGGTAAAATTATATTTTTTTCATTAAACCATTAAAATAATTATAAAATAATTAGAAAATAAAAAAAAATAAAAAAATTTCAGATATTTTTCTCCTCCTCCTTCAATTTTAGATTTTTTTTTCAATTTCTCAATATTTTCTCTTACATTTCTCATGAACCAACAAAAAAATAAAACATAAAACAATAAATTAAAGACACTGAATTACTGATTTAATTTACTTTAAGTAACCCCATATCTAACTTATAAGGATTTAACAAAAATAACTAGTATAAATAACTTAAATCTAAACCAAACCCAGAAAATAAAAACAAATTTAAAAAAAATCTAGAAAATACAAAAAAAAATTTAAAAAAAGATTCCACAGTCCAAAAAATACAAAAAAAAAAATTAAATAAAAATGGTGGAGATCCAATCTCCACCAGTCCAAAAACAATTCACCCAAATCTACAACCTTACAACCACTACACACCCAACCCTCCACCTATTCCACACCATACAACCTCCTCCAAAGAGAGAGAGAGAGAGAATAAATCGGCTGATGAAGAAAATATATATATATAGAGAGAGAGAGAGAGAAAAGAGTGAGTAAGAAAAAATAGAGAATGGATCGGGTGAGGAAGAGAGTGAGATAGAGAGAGAAGTGTGAGGAATAATTTTTTTTTCTTTTTTAATTTTTTTTCTTAAATAAAATATATTTTTTATATAATTAAATTTTATATAATTATTAAGAATAATAAATTATTAAATAAAATAAAAATATAAGATAATAAGGGTAGAATGGTTTTTTTTGTCCAAAACGTTAAAGATAAAGTTAGTCAAACGTCTGGTCAACATTTTTCACGGGATGTTTGTGCAATAAAAATAAAAGTTGCCAGCGAGTGTGTAGCACCCCCCGACCCGACCCGGCCGGACCGACCCGGGAAGCGCTACTCGGACTTTCAAAACTTTTTAAAAATCAGTTTATACATTTCAAAAATCATTGTGAGCCCATAAAACAATTTAGAAATCCTTTTCAAGTGAGCCCATAACACTACATAAACTTTTTACGAAAATCCGGCAGAGTACCGTTTATTTTTCGGACTTTCCAAAACCTGTTTTTACACAATCAATTCAATACCAATTTCAATAACACTTCAATAACAATTTCAAACAATTTGCGCACTCTGCCGTTTAGTGCGACTTATCAATCACAAATTATAAAATAAAACAGTTCAAAACTGTTATATATATATATATATATATATATATATATATATATATATACATTCAGAAATCGTTAAATAATTAATTAAAACATATTACAAAACATATTTACAATTCCCTGTATATGCATGCTTTCAGAATATATAATACATAACAAAAATATCGCTACCCAACTGTACAATCCTGTGACTCGGTCTGCAATTCTTCCAGTTCTTCAGTCTTTACCTTCGTCCGGATTCTTGGTACCTACGCGTTAGACACAAAAACTAACGCGCTAAGCATGAAGCTTAGTGAGTGTACTAAAATCTCAATATGGAAACATATAACTTTTAATAATAAATAAATCACAATATATATATGTCAATTCAAATCATGTTTAAAACAATTAAATTTCAGAATCAAAGTATATAATAATTTCAAGCACTTGAACTTCAGTAATGAGGTCAATATAATTTTCGATCAATAAAAACATTCAATGCACTTTTCAATTCCAAATCAATTATGGCCCGCTAGAATACTAAACATTCTAGGACTGGAATATGGGTCCACGTGATTGTCCGAGATTGCCCCGCAACAACAATCACTAATATCATCGCGATTGTCCGAGATTGCCCCGCAACAACAATCGCTAGAATCATTGTGATCGTCCGAGATTGCCCCGCAACAACGATCACTAAATCGGTGTGATTGTCCGAGATTGCCCCGCAACAACAATCACACAATAATAACGGCGCAGTACTGCTAGGTAAAACCCAGCTGGTATACCAACCTCCTATATCCATTTCTATGTCTAAGTATCCTAGGGCCGTTTCGGTAATTAATTTTCATAAGCAATACTTAATAAATATACATTTCGCACAATATTTCTCAAGAATATCAATAATATTCATACAAAATATAAATCATGTATTGTTAACAAAATCGACACAATCGGAATACGATCAAAACGCGATCTAGCATAAAATCAGTTCAAAATCAATAATAAGTGCATCAATCATCAATTTTTCATATAAAGCAAACACTTTTCATACCAAAAATCGAAATCGAAAACTATGAACGAATTCGAAAACGAAAATAAAAACGAGGAACGAAATCGAAAACTAAAATGAAAAAGTAAACGAAAGACAGCTCGAAACGATTTCGAAAACGAGAGTACACCTACTTGGAATCCGTGTTTTCGTTCGACAAACCGCGATTCCACGATTTCTTTCCCTTCTCTTTTTCCTTTCTCCTTCTTCCTCTTTTTCTTTTCTTTTCTTTCTTCTTCTTCTCTCTTCTTCTTCTTCTTTTTCTTCTCTTTTCTCTCTTTTCTCGGCTCTTTCTCTCTCTGTTCTGTTTTCTGGCTTCTGCGAGAAGCTTCTATTTTTTTTATATTTTTTTCGCCATCGCGACCGCCGTCGCGACCTGTGGTCACGGCACCAGGTCGCGATGCTCACTGGAGTGCGCGCACCGCCTTCCTCGCGAGCGCGCCTTGGTCGCGCGAGTGGTCGCGTTGCTCTCTGCCCGTTTTTGACACTTTCATCGCGAGCAGTCCATCGCGACCTGTGGTTGCGGTGGCTGGTCGCGTTGCTCACTGCCAGGTTTTGCCATTTTCATCGCGAGCTGTGGTCGCGGTGACTGGTCGCGGTACTCACTGCCAGATTTTGCGTTTTTCACCGCGAGCGAGCCATCGCGACCTGTGGTCGCGGTGACCAGGTCGCGATGCTCTCTAGTCCAGTTTTCCAATTTTTCATTTTTCACTATTCAATCCGGTCCGCTGGAAATTATAAAATAACCATACATTTAATTACCTTTACACCCCCTCAAATAGTAAAAATTTATTTTCACATATTTCACATATATCAAAAATTCATTACCCGAAATCCGGGATGTTACAATTCTCCCCCACTTAAGAAATTTCGTCCTCGAAATTTACCTCAATGAAACAGTTGGGGATATTGCTGTCGCATCGTTTCTTCACTCTCCCAGGTAGCCTCTTCCACTTTATGGTTCCTCCAGAGAACTTTCACCAATGGCACTCTTTTATTTCTAAGTTCTTTGATCTCCCGGTCAAGGATCTGTACTGGTTCCTCCTCATATGTCAGGTCTGGTCGGATTTCAATGCTTTCGGCTGGAATTCTGTGGGAAGGATCAGATCTGTATCTCCTCAGCATCGATACATGGAACACATTATGGATCTTTTCCAATTCTGGAGGTAAAGCTAGTCTATAGGCTACTGGTCCCACACGTTCAATGATTTCGTATGGCCCAATAAACCTAGGACTCAACTTACCTTTTCTGCCAAATCGAAGTACTTTCTTCCACGGAGATACTTTCAGAAATACTTTCTCACCGACATCATATTCTATCTCTTTTCTTTTCAGATCTGCATAGGATTTCTGTCGGTCAGAAGCGACTTTCAATCTGTCTCTGATAATCTTCACCTTCTCCTCAGTTTGTCGAATCAAATCTGGGCCTACCAAATAGTAAAAATTTAATTACCTTTACACCCTCTCAAATAGTAAAAATTTATTTTCACATATTTCACATATATCAAAAATTCATTACCCGAAATCCGGGATGTTACAGAGTGCAATATTACCAATCATCGGGAAATATTTATGCAGTTATCCCTATATTTTTTTTTCATATGCATTTTAAAAATAGGATAAAATACACCTAATCTACCTGAGATTTGGGTTTCTACAGTTAGAAACAACTTTATCAAAATTGACAGTGAACCCCCCTCCAGTTATCTTTGACCATTAAAAAATAACGGTTGACCAAATTAAACAGTGAAAAGACGAAACTACCCCTACAAAAAGACAGGGTCAGGGGTATTTTTGTCTTTTCGAACTTTTTAAATTTTATTTTATTAAATAAAAATTAAAAAAATTAAGAAAAAATCTCATACCTCCATCTTTAAAATAACGGACGGTTAAGATTTATTTAAAAAAATTAAAATAATAATAATAAAAAAAAATTAATTACAAATAAAAAATTGATTATAGTTATGTAAATCCATTTTCCAGATTGAATCTCAATCGTCCATCAAGATTAGTGGACGGTAGAGATCCAATCTGAAAAATGGATCTCCACAAAAAAAAAAAAAAAATTTTTGGGAATTGAAGAACCCAAGGGTTCGAACGAATCAAACCCTACTGGGTTCGATCGAAAAACCTAGAAGGGTTCTTCGAAGAACTCAAAGGGTTTGATTAGAAGGGTTCGAACGATTCGAACCCTTCTGGGTTCGAATGAAGAACCCAGAAACTGGGTTCTTTGAACAAACCCAGAAGGGTTCGAACCCTTCTGGGTTCATTTAAAGAACCCAGATAGGTTCTTCGAAGAACCCAAAAAATGGGTTCTTCAAATTTTTTTTTTTTTTCTAATGAGATGGGTTCTTCGTTGAAGAACACAGAGATAGGTTCTTCTTCGATTCCCAAAATTTTTTTTTTTTTTTTGGTGGAGATCAATTTTTCAGATTGGATCTCCACCATCCACTAATCTTGATAGACGATTGAGATTCAATCTGAAAAATGGATTTAATTTTTTTTATTTATAATTAATTATTAATTATTATTATTTTAAATAAATCTTAACCATCCGTTATTTTAAAGATGTAGGGATGAGATTTTTTCTTAATTTTTATTTAATAAAATAAAATTTAAATAGTTCGAAAAGACAAAAATACCCCTGACCCTGTCTTTTTTTAGGGGTAGTTTCATCTTTTTACTGTTTAATTTGGTCAACCGTTATTTTTTATCGGTCAAAGATAACTGGAGGGGGGTTTATTGTCAATTTTTGATAAAGTTGTTTCTAACTGTAGAAACCCAAACCTCAGGTAGGTTAAGTGTAATTTATCCTTAAAAATATTCGAATATATTTTAAAGTTATTTTTACTTTTATTAGTTATTCGTAAAATTGTAATACAAGCAAAGTCACCAAGACCCTAAGGGTGTATGCCTTATAGGATTTTTTGTTTTGACAAGATATGGGATTGTATCAAGGTAAAAAAATATACATTGTTCAGTGCATGAGATGATTGAATTGGTTGTATTCCTATCATGCATTTGGTATATGATTGAATATGTTCTCTCATATGCTATATTGTGCATGATAGGATTGTATGCTAAATAGAAAATAACTATTTTCATATTGACTCTTAACTTAAAATACAAATCATTGTTGTATTTCAGGTTTGGCCCCAAATCGAAAATACAAGGGCTTGTAATTCAATTATTTAAGTTTGGCCCCACAAACTTGAGATACAAGCTCATGTATTTCAGATTAGTTGATCCCATATATTTCAAGTTTGGAGTCAGTCTGAAATAAAAGTTGTATATATTTGTTGTAAAAAAAAAAAATTACATTAACTATAATAAAATAAAACATTTAACATGTTGAAATAATTTTTAATTAATATTAATAACTGGTGACCAACAATCCTATGAATTCGTTCCTTAATTATCACATTTATTGATTGTTATATAGCGAAATATAAAGGTAAATTTTTTTTATATTAATATTATTTTAAAACTTACAAAAGATGGGAAGGGATGTCACAAAACTTTGAATATTACATAAAAGAAATTGAAATAATTATCATCACCTCTACTCAACAAAAGAGATATGCTAAGGCGACTGTTACTAGCAGTCGCCCGGCATCCTTTTTTTTTTTTTTTTCAAGTTTTATAACTAATTTCACTTAGTCCCTCATGTTTATAATTTTAGTTCCTATGACAATTTAATCCATATGATAAAAATTTTAATGCTCGAACTTAAATTAAAATCAAAATTAACTTTTATAAAAAATTAAAACTAAAAGTAAGAATAAAAATTGAAAAAATATATTTTTTAAAAATTGAACACCTAATTGGTCGAGAGGGTTGTCGGTATCTACCGAGATGATGCTTTATAGTGCGGTCCATATATCTTAAATCTAAATTAGAAGAAGAAGTCTACTCCTAACACTATTGCGGTTTGATATTTTTAGTTCCATTACCATTAAATTAATATAAATTTATCAATTTAATCTATATGACCAAAATTTTATAGTCAAACGAAAATGGAACTGAAAATTAATTAGTTTACCCATAATAATAGGATATTAATGTTAAAATGATGAATTTGCCCTCCTACTTGTAACACATGCTATTATAATATATATTGACAAATATACATTTTTTTTTATGTGTCTAATTAAATATAAAAATATATTGTTATAAAAAAAATATCGCAACCAAGCGCCGTCTTCCTACCTTTGTCTAACCTATTTAAAAAATATATATTTTTTGCATTTGTAATTATATAAAATAATAGATATGACAATAATTTTGATAAATTCTTTAACTATTTTGTTTAATTTTTTAATTTTAATTAGGGGGATTATCATTTTGGTCCCTAAGTTTTGGAGAATTATCAGTTTTTAAATGAGGTATGGTTAATGGTACATTTGGTCCCTAACTTTTAGAAAATGTATCAATTTGGTCTTTCTGACTAAATTTATGTTAGTCAAACTTGACAGAATTGGTAAAAAGACAGTTTTGCCCTTAATACTATTTAAATGAGTTAAATGAAATTTTAACCTTAAAATTTTAAAATGATTATTAATAAATAGAAGGGTAATATTGTCATTTTATTTTAATATTTAAAAAATATTTTAAAATATTTTTAATGGATCTCCATCGTCCATCAATCTTGATGAACGGTGAAGATAATATTGAAATTTAAAAAAAAAAATTAAAGTGAAAATATAATTTTTTTTAATTTTTTTTTGTTTTTTTTTAAAAATTGAATTCTAATGGTGGAGATCCAATCCTCCACCACAAAAAAAAAAAAAAGAAGATGAAATTCAAAGTTTGAAGATCTTCAACCTCAACGAACCCAGGTTCGTTGAGGTGCAACAAACCCAGAAATTGGATTCGTTGCATTTGTAACGAACCCAGTCTTCTGGATTCGTTGGCATTGATGATCAATGAACCCAGATCTGGGTTCGTTGCCACTAGGTTCGTTGCACATTAACTAACCCAGATCTGGGTTCGTTAAGGCTGGGTTCGTTGATCTTCAAACTTTGAATTCATCTTTTTTTTTTTTTTGTGGTGGTGATCCAGATTAGATCTCCACCATTCAGAATTTCAATTTTTTTAAAAAAAAATAAAAAAATAATAATTTTCACTTTATTTTTTTTAAAATTTCAACATAATCTTCACCATCCATCAATTTTGATGGACGGTAGAGATTCATTGAATTTATTTTAAATTTTAAATTTAATTATTTTAAATTATTTTAAATTTTTATTTAATTTATTTTAAAATTTTAATTAGGGGTAGATATGTCATTTCACTAAAAAAAATGTTGACCATTTATAGGTTTAAAAACAAAAATGCCCCTAAAACTGTTAAGTTTGACTAACGGTTGACTTACAGAAAGATCAAATTCATACATTTTCTAAAAGTTAGGGACCAAGTATGTAACACCCCCTGACCTGACCCGACTGGATCGACCCAGGGAGCGTTACCGGGTTTTCAAATACTTTCTAAATTCACTTTATACATGTCAAACCATTGAAAATCGTATCAATGTGTAATTTAAAAATATTTTTCTAGTGAGCCCATCAAAATTTCAATTTTTAAAAATTTCGGCAGAGTTCCCTTTGTTTTTTTTCTGATTTCCCAAAACCTGTTTCAAATAAAACTCAAATCACATAAAATCCACAACACTTCAAATCTCATTTCATTCAAATGCGCACTCTGCCGTTTAGTGCGACTTTCCAACAGTTTTTAAAATAAAATAATTCAGAATTCAATAGTTACAAACCTTTATAAAAATGGAAAACAGAAATCAGAAAATTATTTACAAAACATCGATATAATGATCAACTTTACAGACTTTTGTATATGCATGCTTACTAATATGAAATACAAAATTTTATAACTACCCAATCAATGCAGTGACTCTGAACGCCAAGCTGCAGGAACCTCCTCTCTACTCCTTATCTGCCTCGGTATCTGTAACACCCCCCGACCCATCCGGCCGGACCGACCCGGGAAGCGCTACTCGGACTTTCTAAATTTTTCAAAACTTCAATTTTACATTTCAAAATCATTGTGAGCCCATAAAACAGATAGAAATCCATAAGACAGATAGAAATCATTTTCAAGTGAGCCCATAACAATAAATAAACTTTTCACGAAAATTCGGCAGAGTACCGTTTGTTTTTCGGACTTTCCAAAACCTGCTTTTACACAAATCAATTCAAATGCAATTTTTAACAACACTTCAATATCTCATATTCAAACAGTTGCGCACTTTGCCGTTTAGTGCGACTTATCAATCACAATTTATAAAATAAAACAGTTCAAACTCTTATATATATAGACATTCAGAAATCGTAAAGTAATTAATTAAAAACATATTACAAAAACATATTTACAACTCCCCTGTATATGCATGCTTTCAGAATATATATACATAACACAATATAGCTACCCAATTGTACAAATCTCTAGGACTTTGTCCGCAACTCTCTCTCTGTTCAGTCCTTAGCCTCTTCCGGATCCCTGGTACCTACGCGTTAGAAACAAACTAACGCGCTAAGCATATAGCTTAGTGGGTGTACTATAAACTCAATTAAATAAATCACAATATATATATAATTCATTTCAAATCCATTTCAAAATCAAATAAACTTCAAAATCAGAGCATTAAACTAATTCAATCACTTTAATTTCAATACTGCATTCAATATACGAATGCTATCAATAGAATCATTCGGTTCACTTTTCAATTCCAATCAATTCTGGCCCGCTAGAATACTAAACATATTAGGACTGGAATATGGGTCAAGCTCCCAACCCCCAGAACGAATCCTGAGGAGGTACGTGTCTCCCAACTCTAGGACCGTGGGTACGGAACCTAGAGAGGTACATAGCTCCCTATCCCAGGAACGAATCCTTGGGAAGGTACATTAACTCCCAACCCCCAGGACGAATCCTGAGGAGGTACGTATCTCCCAACCTCTGGACGAATCCAAGAGGAGGTACATATAATCAGTCATCAATATCAATCAATCAGTATCGGCGCAGTACTGCTCAGTAAAACCCAGCTGGTATACTAACCTCCTATATCCATTTCTATGTCTACGTATCCTAGGGCCGTTTCCGATAAACCAAATTCGCAAGAAATGTCGCAATAATTACTCAATAACAATAATTACTCAATAAACATACAAATCACATAATATTCTTCAAGAAACATATTCAATAATTTTACGAAAATCAAAATCAAGTATTTTAACGAAATCGAAACGTTCGAAATTACAATCGAAATATATCTATCATAAAATCGGTCCGAAATCAACCATAGATCTACAAATCATCAATTTTACATATAGATAAACACTTTTCATACGAATAATCGAAATCGAAAACTTTTAACGAAAACGAAAACGAAAACAAAACAATAACGAAAGACTTTTCGTAATGGTTCCGAAAATAAAAGTACACCAACCTGGAATCCTTTTCTTTTCGGTAAATCGTGGTTCTATGGTTTCGTCTTTCCTTTTTACCTACACTTCCTTTTCTCTTCTCTCCTTCTTCTTCTTCTTCTTCTTTCTTTCTTTCTTCTCTTCTTTCTTTTCTTCTCTTTTCTTTCTTTTCTCGGCTCTTTCTCTCTCTTTCTCTCGCTGTTCTGTTTTCTCTGGCTTCTGCGAGAAGCTTCTCTTTTTTTTTATATATTTTTTTCGCTACCGCGACCGCCGTCGCGACCTGTGGTCGCGACACCAGGTCGCGATGCTCACTGGAGTGCGCGCACCGCCTTCATCGCGAGCGCGCCTTGGTCGCGCGAGAGATCGCGTTGCTCACTGCCAAACTTTGACAACTTCATCGCGAGCAGTCCATCGCGACCTATGGTCGCGGTGGCTGCGCGATGCTCACTGCCAGATTTTTGCCATTTCATCGCGAGCAAGCTATCGCGACCTGTGGTCGCGGTGACCAGGTCGCGATGCTCTCTGGTCCAGTTTTCAATTTTTCATCATTTTTCACTATTCAATCTGGTCCGCTGGAAATCATAAAATAGTAAAATTTATTTTCACATATATAAAATTAATTACCCGAAATCCGGGTTGTTACAATCCCCGTGACCTACACGCGATAAAAACCGACGCGCTAAGCATATAGCTTAGTGGGTGTACACTAAACTCATTTATAAAATCATAATATAATTGACATACTCTAAATCTCAATGTAATTAAATAAAACAATACCATATTCAATTCAATTAGGAATTTAAAACATATGAAATTAATGTAATAAAACAACTAAATCAATTTAATAATTCGTACTAAATGAAATTCTCACTTTATTTTACAATCAATTTCACTTACTAAAAAATGTATAAATAAAATCAATTTCTAACTTCACTTATAAACATATTATTCAATCCACTTCAATTCTGACCCTCTGGAATACTCAACATAAATTAGGACTGGAATATGGGTCGTTCGACCACAGTGACTGTCTGTCGAACATAACTCCCACCCTAGGACGAATCCTAAGAGTGGTACGTATCTCCCTACCCTAGGACCGAGGGTTCGGACCCTAGAGAGGTACATATCTCCCTATCCCAGGAACGAATCCTTAGGAAGGTACGTGTCTCCCTACCCCAGGACGAATCCGTGAGGAGGTACGTGTCTCCCTACCCTGGACGAATCCATGAGGAGGTACATAATAATTCATCAATAGCAATATCAATGTAGGTGCAGTACTGCTCACTGAACCCAGCTGGTATACCAACCTCCTATATCCATTTCTATGTCTAAGTATCCTAGGGCCATTTCAATACACTTTTCATATAACAATTCACAATTCGGAATTAAATATAACTAATATAAAACTTTCGATCAATATTCGGAAAACACATATTCAACAATTTGGTCATTTAAACTTCGGAACAAATGATTTCAACCTGATCGAAATTACTCAATAAAAAAAAACAATATAAACATATATTTACTAAATTATTCAAAACTCAAATGTAAATCAAACACATAAAAACTTCGAAAACAAGTGTACACCAACCTGGATACCGTTTCCTTTCGACTATCGCGTTTCTAGGTTTTCTTTTTCCTCTCCCTTTTCTTTCTCTTTTCCTTTTCTCTTCCTCTTCCTCTTCTTCTTCTTCTCATTCTTCTTCTTCTTCTTCTTCTTTCTCTCTTTATTTCTTCTTCTTCTTCTTTTTCTTTTTCTCTCTCGCTCTCTCTTTTCACCAACCTGGATACCGTTTCCTTTTGACTATCGCGTTTCTAGGTTTTCTTTTTCCTCTCCCTTTTCTTTCTCTTTTCCTTTTCTTTTCTTTCTGTTTTTCTGGAACTTTCAGCGACAACTATTTTTTTATAATCTTTCGGTCGTCGCCCGTCGTTGAGACCTGTGGTCGCGCTACCAGGTCGCGTTGCTCACTGGAGCAACTCCACCGCCTTCATCGCGATCACACATCGCGGTATCCTGGTTGCGATGGTGGTCGCGATGCTCACTGCCAGGATTTTCACTTTTTTGTCGCGAGCCAGTCAGCGCGATCTGTGGTCGCGGTGACCAGGTCGCGTTGCTCACTGCCCGAAAATGCCATTTTTCACCGCGAGCAGCTCATCGCGATCTGTGGTCGCGGTACACACTGTCCCAGTTTTTCACACCTTTTTCTTCATTCATCATTTCTGGACCGTTCCATCTGGTCCACCTGGAAACCATAAAAATAAACATTTAATTACGTTTTCTACCCCTCAAATCACAAAATTTGTATTCACATATTCAAACTTAATTTTTTCGAAATTTGGGATGTTACAAAGTATACCGTTAACCATAATTCATTTAAAAAACTGATAATTTTCTAAAACTTAGGGACCAAAATGATAATCCCCCTTTTAATTATTATCAAGAGTAAATAATGTCTACCTCCTCTAAGGTTTGCTCAATTACAGGCGGAGTCAACTTTTGGGTTTATTGACAAAGACCTCTCTTTTAGGTTTGCTCAATTACAAGCAGAGTCAACTTTTAGCCAACTCTTCAGATTTTTGACAAAGACTTCCCCTAGTCAACTGTTACATTTGACTAAATTTTACTAAAAGCAGAAAATGTTTTGTCAATAAACGATAAAGTTGATTCCGCTTATAGTTGGCTAAACCTTAAGGGAGGTCCATGCAATTAGCTATATTATCAATTTTGTCAAAGGCTCTTACATTATTAGTTCGAACTTCACAGGTTCTTCCAACCCATTAACGTTTAAATCTTGATATTATAAATATGAGATATGTTTTAAGCGACTGTTGCTAGTAGTCGCTCCTACGAAGCGACAATTGCCATCTTTTTTTTTATTCAAGTTTTATAAATAATTTCATTTTAATCCCTCATGTTTATAATTTTAATTTTTCATGACCACTAAATTATTATAAACTTATCAATTTATTCTATATGATAAAAACTTTAATGCTCAAACTTAAATCAAAATCAAAATCAAAATTAACTTTTTTTAAAAATTAAAACTAAAAGTAATAATAAAAATTGATAATATATTTTTTAAAAAAATTTAACACCTGATTGGTCAGAGGGCCATTGTAGCTATCGATAGCCCTTTGACCAATCAAGTGTTATTAAAAAAAATTATCAATTTTTATTTTTATTTTTAGTTTTAATTTTTTTAAAAGTTAGTTTTGATTTTGATTTAAGTTCGAACATTAAAAATTTTATCATATGAATTAAATTGATAAGTTTATAATAATTTAATAGTCATAGGAACTAAAATTATAAATATGAGAGACTAAAATAAAATTAATTATTAAACTTGAAAAAAAAGAGAAAAAGATGCCATTTGTCACTCCTACTGCTAGCAACAGACAGTTGCCTAAAGGCGACTGTTGCTAGCATATCTCTTATAAATATTGTTCAACACTTGCCCATCAAACCGCAATAAGTATATGTAGACTTTTCTTAGTATTAGGAGTATATTTCTTTTTCTAATTTAAATTTAAGATATCTGAATCGCACTATAGAGTTTAATCTCGGTAGATACTAACAAGCCTCTACCCAATCTGGTGTTAAATTTTTTTTAAAAAAATATTATCAATTTTTATTCTTACTTTTAGTTTTAATTTTTATAAAAATTAATTTTGATTTTGATTTAAGTTTTAGCATTAAAATTTTTATATGAATTAAATTGATAATTTTATAATTTAGTGGTCATTAAATTAAAATAATAATATGAGGAATTAATTAAAATTAAAATAATAAATATGAGGAATTAAAATGAAATTAATTATAAAATTTGTAAAAAAAGAAAAAAGAAAAGAAAAAAAGGAAGACACCACTTGCCCCTCGAGCGACTCCCAGCAATAGTGGCCTAGCATATCTCTTCAACAAAATGGACAGCGACACAAGAAAATTATGGCATCGTTAACTATTGTTTTGACGTGTATATATATAATCAGAGGACTATAATATGGTTGAAAAAGTTAATAAAAAATTAAATATATTATTTCAAAGACAGAAAACTATTAAGTATTAATTATATTTAATACATATAGTTCAATGAAACAAAAGAATAAGTATAAGCTTTTTCATCTAGTTTTTGAATTTTTAATGCAAGGATTCATGAAAATTGAGAATTCATGTTCATATTGTAAAATAACCAGTTGGATAAAAAAAAAAACCGGTTCCTCGCTGTTCCGATTCTTGCACCATTTTCTTTTAAATTTTTATAAAAAAAAAATTAAAAATTTTCAAAAATTTGGCCATTAGCCTTTTCAAGCCAACGGCCAAATGTCAACCATAGCAGTGGCAGCAGTATGACTGCCATCGTGGCCGATGGCTCCATCTTGTAAAATTATAAAAATACTCCTGAAAAATTACATTTTAATTCCTTAAATTTAAAAAAATATTATTTTTTCCTAACCCAAAAAACTATATAAACTCCATTCCTC
>QUWJ01001727.1:0-37634 GCA_003430845.1 Xanthoceras sorbifolium | reverse complement strand
GGCAAATCATTTTATTGTTTCTTTAGGCCAAATCATCTCTGTACATATTTCTTCTTGCGTAACTTAATGTGGTATTGGTGCTGAGAGATTTCATGGTGCATGTTTAGCTCATACATTTTGGTGTGGGATGTTGGATGTATATGCTAGCTATAGGCTTATAGCTGGGTTGGGTAGAACCACCCTTTTGAGTTTTTTGTCAATCTGTGTTGAGTTCATGAGTCTTTGAAAGCACTGTTGTCAGTTGTGTATGTACCCATCAAAGTGGTGAGATTCTTCTTCTTCCACCCACAAATAAGACCCCGCTACTGTGGCTGGTTCTTGTTTATTTTTGTTGAAAGTTACAATGCATATATATATATATATATATATATATATATATATATAATAAGTCACCAAAACCTCTTGCAACAGCAGAAATATTTGGATCGGATTTGATCAGAAGATGGAATCAAAGTTGAAACCGTGATGATGATGATGATGATATGCACAGTAGTGTATCTTCTAGGGAGTGTGATCAATGGATAGAGAGAGCTTTTTTTTCACTCATGCTCTTTACTATTTGCAGGACTATTTGTAACTTGATCAAAAGCATGAATTTGTATAAACAAATTGAAGTAAATTCATCAATACAACCAAGAATTCAAGCTATATATAGATATATTTTTTTTAGTCAAGAATTCTTATCATAATAGAATATATATATATATAATTATATGTGTGTGTGGTGTGTGTGTGTCATGTGTGTGTTTCTAATGTACAAAATGGACATGGAAAGGTTCTGTTATTCCTGCAACATCCACACACTTCTCTGCAACAAAAGTTTAGATTTCAAGTTCTTTCATTGGATATTGGATCATATGCACATGAATGAAGAACTGCCAAAAAGTTGATGCTGTATAAAGATGTACAATTTGGATCTTTTTTGTTGTGTTGGTGGTGGTACAAAGCTGTAGGAGTTGTTGTATCCCATGTTAGGAATTGGATTTATCACTGGCTTCTTCTGACGACTAATTAGAATCATAATGTTTGGATAGAATTGTCTGTTTCTTATCAAGGTACCTACCACCATATTATTCTTTATGAGTGTTTGTAGTGAGATTTGCACAGATTGCCATCTGTCAACATATTCAATTATTTGTTCAACACATGATTTTGTGGTTAGAAATAGTTTTGGTCACATCAATGAGCAGGAGAATGCAGGTAAAGGGTTATTGCATTATTGTTAATGTACCCATTGTTAACATTGCAGGTCCTTCTCCCTTGTTGTATTGACAATTACCATTGGATTTTATGCAAAATAAATCTGAGGAAGAAAGTCATTGTCATTTATGACTCCCTCCAGAAGCATAAAGATCCAACACACCGCATTTCACAAATAGAGCCATTGATAAAATTTTACCGTCAATGTTGAGGTGTGGAGGATTCTTTGAAAATACAGGTATCGCTCCTTGGACGGACGGTATAAAGGTTGAAGTCCTTTCGCCCTTATTACTGCCACAGCAGCCAGACGGGTAATCCATTATTTGAGTATTCGTGATATATTATTTCCTTCATATCTGTATACATTTTCTAAGCTTATTAAAATTACAGGACCAGCTGTGGGGCTTTCGTAATGAAGTACTTGGACAATATTATGAGATTTAAAGAATTAAATTGGGATTTTGTTGAAGGTGATGTAAATAAAATTCGGGAGGAGATTGCCATGGAAATATTTGCATATAGTATACCTGTAGAGTGATGTTAGAAATGAACAATTTTTAGGTGAAAGATAGATGGTGGTAGATTTTGTTGGTGTATATACTAGTGGTGGTATAGGTATATACTAGTGGTCGTATTACTGACTGAAATCCCTGGATACAAGGCCCCAATGCGAGAAATGAATACAAAAATTGATTGTTTAAGTCCGTATGAATTGCTGTCACGGTACCTGAAATGCCCAAGACACACACATTAGCAATAAAACCAAAAAAAATAAAAAAATTCAAAACTGTTGTCACGATACCTGGGTTAGCCATTCTGAGCATATGAAAATATGATGGAAGGAGCTGGTAAGAATCCTCCGGGCTACCATACAGAACCTTCTCAGCATGCACTTTGGCCCGCCAAGCCTTACTATACATTAGATGAACACCATGTTGCTCCTTCATCTCTGAAATTATGTCAACGGGTCGAATGATACGACCTTTGGTGTTAACTTTTGGTGCAAACAGCTCCCCAATTACACCGGAACTGACACACCGCCACTGTGAATCATATACATCCAATGTACATGTGTGAACACTATTAAATTTCTTGACATGCCAAATCGAGCAATTCTCTTTACATATCGCTCGGAGGACAAACGTGCAGTTAATGTCCCTGCACCCCGCCTCAAATCGATTATTCGTCGACCGTCGTATCCTGAAATTGAACTTCTCATGGAGTGCAAATTTACCCAACTCCAACTTCATTTTTTCCTTACTTTCAAAAATCTGCCCTTTAAACAAAGGCAAATCTACTGAAGTAGAAGCTCCAACATGTGTTGGTTGAATCGAATACTGATCTGCACCGGGCAAAACCCACCGAGACTGAACACCATCAACTGCAGGATTATAATGAGGAGGTTCTGCTGCAGAAGGCCAATCTGTAGATGCACCAACTGGATAACCACCTACATTTGCTCCAATTGGTCGATTGTCTTTGTTGTCCATGCCACCGCCACACTCATCAGAAAAATTCTCAACACTGTTAGTAGTGGTGGGTGACAACGAAATCCCATCATCATCGGATGAATCAGAATGATTACCATATTCAGTTTTTTTATCCTCATCCATAATCACTGGTGTAAACTCGTGATCTCTATCCGATACAGTAGGAATTAACTCTGAATGTCGACTACATCCGCCAGCAGTTGAAAACTGGGTTCCAAATGGAGGAGGATCCGTAACATTATTGTCAACCTTTTCAACAAGATCTACATAGACCTCCGGAATATTTAGTGTTCTCTCTCGCAACAAAAATGCAACATCATCGTTGCCTTTAATTTGTAACTTTCTCGGGTTATGATTCCAAACGACCGTGTTTATGCCTATATCATAACGTGTGCTGTCAATGTTAAACTTCTGATATATCAACTCAACTAACCCTGTAAATTTCAACCTTTTAGAAACCAAAACCCCAAGCGATGAACCACCAACATAATTTAGACCATCCCATTGTCCGTTACAGATGACCACAAGCCTACGGTTATTCATTTTCTGAAATAAGAGAGAAAATATTTATAAGATGCAATATTTCACAAAACTACATTTCACTAATCAACATTTCACGAACCAACATTTCACTAACCAATATTTCACTAACCACATTTCACTAACAAACATTTCACTAATCAAACATTTCACTAATCAAACATTTCACAAACCACACATTTCACTACTCAAACAGTTCACTAATCAAACATTTCACAAATCAAACATTTCACTAATCAAACATTTCACAAACCACATATTTCACAACCACACATTTCACTACTAAAACATTTCACTAATCAAACATTTCACAAACCACATATTTCACAAACCACACATTTCACTACTCAAACATTTCACAAATCAAACATTTCACTAATCAAACATTTCACAATCCACACATTTCACTACTCAAACAGTTCACTAATCAAACATTTCACTAATCAAACATTTCACAAACCACACATTTCACTACTCAAACAGTTCACTAATCAAACATTTAACAAATCAAACATTTCACTAATCAAACATTTCACAAACCACACATTTCACTACTAAACATTTCACTAATCAAACATTTCACAAACCACATATTTCACAAACCACACATTTCACTACTCAAACATTTCACAAATCAAATATTTCACTAATCAAACATTTCACAAACCACACATTTCACTACTCAAACAGTTCACTAATCAAACATTTCACTAATCAAACATTTCACAAACCACATATTTCACAAACCACACATTTCACTACTAAAACATTTCACTAATCAAACATTTCACAAACCACATATTTCACAAACCACACATTTCACTACTCAAACATTTCACTAATCAAACATTTCACAAATCAAATATTTCACTAACATACATATCCCTAACAATACTAAATGTTTCACTAGCCAACATTTCACTAACTTATATTTCACTAATATACATTTCACTAACCTACAGTTTATTAACATAGAATTCACTAACAAATATTATTACTAAATATTTCACTAATCAACATTTCATTAACAAATATTTCACTAACTAACTTTTCACTAATAACCATTAAAATTTCACAAAACTAAACCCTAGTAATCAGTATCACCCAAATTCTTTCAACTACAAAACAAACATAATATACAAATAAAAGAAAAAAAATAAAAAACTTTAAAAATCTATAAAATACATTCTAAATAAAATATAAACAATGTTCATAAAATTACCTTCAATTTTTGAGTTGGTGAAGACAAATAAACGTGATAAAGACCGACAAATAGATTTTGATTTTAAAAAAGAAAAAGAAAAATATAAAATAATATAATAAGAGAGAAATTTTTTTAATGAAGAAGCAAAGTGGGCGGCTAAAGAATCTAATAATGAAAGTAATAATTTTTAGGTTAAATTGAGTGGGTTTTTTGTAATTTTAATTGGGTTTTTTTGTAATTTTTATTTTTAAGGGTTTTTTTAAAATTATTCAAAAAGTGGGTGGTTGAGGGGTGTTTATGTTATTTTTTTCTCCAATTGGCTAAAAACGATTATTTTTACATCTGCGGTTAAAAACAATTTCACCAATAATTTTTAGGTCATTTTTAACAATTTTCACTATCATCATTTAAAAGAATATTCACTCATAGTTTAAGTGGTTTTAAGTTTACCCTTTATATTCGTAATAAGAATTTGAGTCTTACTTTTTTTGATAAAATCACAAAGTGTGGGGAAATCTCTCACTTATAGTGATGGCTGCGGTTCGGGAACGGAAATTAATTTTTTTTTTTTTACTTTCAACACTCAAAAATTTCTTTTTTTTTTCAATTTTTTTTAAAAAGAACCGGCTGTTCTGGTTCCCCGCCGGTTTTAAACCGGTGGTTCTAGTTCCCAAAATAAAAAAACCGGGACCCACGGTTTAGAACCGGCGGTTCGAGGTTCGAACCGAACCGCGGTCAACCCTACTCACTATATAGTTATATTCATACCGTTAGTGAATAAATAAATGTAAACTCGTAATTAAATATTTTGTAACTATAAGACTAGCAATAAATTATTAATAAAAATATAATTATGAGATAGATTTTCGTAACTAATTTATATTATTTTAATGAAATTAACACAGATTGCGAATGATCATCACTATATCCATATCATTTAATGACTAATTATAAATTCCAACAAAATATTTTGTTACGAAAATCATAATTTCTTGTAGCGATACAAAATAACTCTTTCACATCCTAGGACGCTATTAGTTTTGTCGCAACGCGGTAATAAGGAGAAGAACTATGAGATTGACAAATAATTTCACAATTTCCTTCTCTCGATCTCTTTCAACATATTTAAGTTGGGAAATTTCTTTACAATAAGACTTGATGCAATAGAAGATTGAGACTCTCTTGACCTACAACGGGTCCCAAAAATACAACTCACGGTCGTGAATCATGATCCTCTCACGGGCGAGGACGAAAACAACCCAAACCCTATGTTGTTTAATAAATCTATCTAGCCAACTCTTTGTTTAATCAATTTCACGTACAATTGTTGAACGAAAATTCACTTAAAATATATATTGATGGGAGCAACTAGGCACTAGCAACCAAGTTGGAAAATAAATTATAAAACTATATCAAACAAACTTAGGTAAAAGTTGTTGGTGTATGTGAGTATGTGAGGTTTGAAGTTAAAAAACTTCAATTCTACATCTAAAGATTACACTCTTATACACACCCCTCCTATACACACCCCATATTATAACTATTAAAGATTGGCTTTGGACTTTTTTACTCATAAATCTGGAATACTGTCTTGCGACATTGACATTGTACACGTGCAAGCCTCTATCACAATTCTTTCTACAAGTTAGCATCAAGTTTCATTTTATTTTTCAAGTATTCAGTTTTCTTCTCTGTGCTCATCTTATTTTATTAATTTATTCATATAGCAATTGATGGTACCAACAAAAGTAGACTCTAAAGACTAGGCTAATGTATTTATTTTAGTTACTAGCAAATTTTAAGCTTGCTTTTGTTTTGTTAAATCGACTGAAAATCTTTCTATTAGTTTCATGTACATGCACAAAATAACCTACTCTTCAATTATATACAATTCATTTGACATGTCTGATGCTAGGAAAATCTTCGCTACATGCGTAACAAGATTTTATTACAAGATTTTATTGGATAGATATGTATGCAACCAATTAATTTACAGTAGACTCTCTAGCATGATGTGCAGCTCAATTACCTTTTGCAGCTCAATTACCTTTTGGACAATGTATAGTGTGTAGGGGCCGGACAAACTCACTCGACCCAAACTCATATTGTAAACTCATATTGTTGATTGGTTTTATATTTAATATATATGCAAATAAAAGAAAATATATATGTTTTGGTGCATGCATGGCACGATGGCAGCTTGAATTTGTACAAATAAAGAGGTAGAGAGAGATAAAAAGTAACTCCAATAATTGTACGTATAGCAAAATATATATATATATATATGTATATTTTTAAAGTAAATAAAAGAAAGATAAGACAATTATCTGTCAAACAAGGTTACGTTACCAGCCATGCATACATGTTTGTAGGTAACACTCGTTAACTTTTCTTCGTCTTTGTTTCCTGTACGTTAATGAGTTATCTTTTCAGGTACGATTGATGATCTGATAAAGCAAATCTATACATAAAAAGACCTTACCAGAGTTTGCCCTTTTGTAAAATTGTCAACAGAGAAACCCTGATCAGCCTGATCATGAACAGGAAGAAAAAGAAGAAATATAATAATAATTTTTTTTTGTTTTCACTTGTGTGTCTTCAAGTTATGACAATGATATGCACAATTCATGAATGCAGCAGCTTTGATATGTCTTTTAATTAAAAAACAAACAAGCACAATATTCAATGATAATTAATTTATAATGAGAGAAAAATTTAATGTTAAGAAGACAAGATTGGCATAATTGTCGGAATATGGTGACCCAACCATTTCATTTTTTGCCTTCTGAGTTCTCATCTTGATATTTGGGTGTCATTGTTCTGTAAATTAAAACTCAGAGAATACGTACAGTCACGAACGATTTTCTTGTTATTACCGACAAGAATATGATCTCCACTCCATTAATCATCTATATATATTATAATATATATATATATATATATATATATATATATATATATATTATATATATATATATATATACTCATGCACCAAGCTTTTGGTATGTGAAAATACATAGAAGTCACAGTGCACTTGAAATTGTTTTCTATAACTGATGTAACATATATATGCTTCGAGTATATAAAAGTACGTGTTAAGTGATTGGAAAAGTAAATTAAAATTTAATTATTTACTCTTTTAAGATATAAGGAAATTATGTGTTATATATATTGAATGAATAAATTTACCTTTTTAATTAAATTTTAAATTTTTAATAAAAGAAATAGCTACAAATATCTAAAAAAATAATTTGCTTTCTATTTTTATCCACATCCAAAAAAAAAAAAAAAACTATTTTTATCAATTTTAGCAGACGTTGTAGGTCGCATAACAACATGAAATAGGGCGTTAAAGAATTATTACAAATGTTAAATTTTTTTTTCCTAAAGAAATATAATCCTAAATTTAAGTAATTAAAATCAATTCAATCCTCTCAATCACGTTATGTATTCAATTGAAGTATTTTGAAAATTTATTTATGTATTTTAATGTAGATGGTTGACATACGTACCTTATGTACTTTTAAGGTCAAGAGTGGTTTGGTGCATGTGTGTTAGTGCATCATAGACTTACGGAGATAGATACAATAATTGAGTGATGATTCATATTCGATTGGGTTCAAATTCATTTATACGAGGGATTATGATCATCTCCTCACCTAATTGTACTCACCTTCTTTTAATGTGATGACACATAAGCATTACAATATATGATTACTTTCACTATTACTTTATTAACATCCAATCACATACTTCAAAAAAGGTGATAAATAAAGTGAGGTAAGGAGAGCATCCAAATGAGATGGATGTTGTGTGGTGCTAATAAACGCAGGTCTTTTATGTGCTGTTATTTTATGTAAGTTTATTTTGTAGTTGATGGAAAAAACGAACGAAACTGATCTGCCGAAAGTTTCATAATATTTAATGATAAAATAATTACTTGATAAGTACAGTCATGCACAGTCATGTAAATACCAAATCTATACATTGTCAATTGGAATAAATTATGTCCGATTAACAATAAAACATAAAGTCATACAAAATATTAATTTGATTACTATAAACAATAATCAATATTGATTAAGTACCAGACATATCATGATATCAATGAGAAAGATAAAATCATGTTCTTCAGTCCGTTCTGAATAATCTACATCTGGACATGTCAAAATATATACCAAATTGCTTGCATTTACGACATTTTCGCTGAGGATGGGCGGAGCTTTCGGGCCAATTAATGAACTGTGTAATTTTTTCCTGAAATCATTGAATATTGAAAATTTTTCAGAAATAAAAAAAAAACAAAATAATTGTGAATTACAACTTTTGGAACTTATATTTTCATTTTTCATTCCTTTCTCCATTTTTAATTTTTTTCACTTCATGTTTATAAGCAAGTAGAGCCGACAAAATGGGTCACAACCAGTGTACCCGACACGAACCGTGGTTAATAATCGAGTTCGGATTGACTTAAATGGGTTTGGGTCAACAAACAAGTCTATCGTGTAACCCATTATATAAGCGGATCATGTGGGTTGAGCTAAATGGGTGTGAATAGACCAGTGTACCCGTTTATTAGGGGTGAGACTGTAATTTTTAAAAAAATATGGGTTGTTTTACATTTATATATAAAGTGATTTTTTGTAACCCTAAATCACAGAAATCATTTTTCTCTTCATCAGGTTGCCTCTCTCTCATTTTTCTATTCATCAGCAAACTCTCGCCTCTCTCTCATTTTTCTTTTCATCAGTAGACTGTCGCCTCTCCTCGCCTGTGTGTGTGTGTGTTATGAACTTGTGTGTGTTTAAATGTTGATGACTTGCTGCTATGTGTGTATTTGCATTTGCATTGTGTGTGTGTTTCAAATTTAGAGTTAATTTCATGGTAATTGGAGTCATTAATGAAATGACTTCAGATATTTCTGTTTTTAGATCAAAAAAATGTAAATGATTTCTCCATGCATGAAATGTTTCAACTTCAAGCTCTTTTTAACTACTATACAATAATGAGTATCAAAAAAAAAAAAAAGCTACTATATAATAATCGGATTAAACGAATCAACCCGTGTGACCCGATTATCTAAACGTCTCATGCCGTAATAAAGGAGATTACCTGTTTAGATAAACATGTTCTGTCATGTTGAGTTCTAAATGGGTTTGGGTCATTGGATTGAGTTCAACCTGATTCACGAACTTTTGCCAACCCTATAAACGAGACCTATAAATTTATTTACTATATAAACATAAAATACAAAGATATCACAAGATTTATATAACTAAAACAAATTATCCAAGTTGACCTCTATCTTCTCCAAAATTCAACTTCAATAACCTCACCCATTTTCAACACTTTTCAATAATGAGAAAGATTTGTAAGTGAAAAATATGATTTTGGTGTTGTAAAACTTGAACAGAAAAGAGGAAGAAGGGTTGGGTAGAGAAAGAATCATGTGGTAGACAATATTATATATATATATATATAGCTCAGTTATATGGTATAAGAGTTTTTGTAATTCTATTAATTTGTTTTCTCTGAATCCAAGAATGAAAAAGAGTAAATGGAAATAAATAGATGAATATTGAACTAACAAATTTAAGTTAAAATTTTAAGTTAATAGGCTAATGGGTTGTTTGTTTTCTTACCTGAATAGACCTAAATTTTTTTAAAGACTAAATGAGGACTGAAACCTAAAACCTGAATGACATGTTAGAATAATAATAAAAACTCTTTAAGTAACAATTACGTAATAATTAATTATGAAATTTTATAGACCAAGTGTTTATGTTAGAATATAAATACTAGTATTGGATCAAATTATTTCCTAACAACTTAAATTTTTGGGTTTATATATGGTTTCCTTAAAGTAGTCTCAAGTTCGAATACAACCCAAAAATCAAACTTTTGCACGTGATGGGATGGTTAGATTATAAATTTATTATTTGCCATTTACCTAACCGTTTAAACCTTTAAATCTAGTGATCACTGACATGTTTAACTTTACGTATTAACATGCAAATTTATAGGTCACAAAATACGTATAAGAACTTTGTAGACTTTTATAATCAATATCACGAGTATTCAAAATTCATTGATTCAAAGTGAGTACCCAACCCTCACAAGAGTGTATTAGATATCCTTTAAATATTTTTTAAAGAAATGGCAAACTCTTAAAGAAAGCAAATTACAAATAATATTTAGTCAACAGAATCAATAACTTGTATCTTCCTCAAGATTTCGTATCTCATATATATTCATAAAAGAGATACATTCAAAGATTGGCAGTCAAAGTTTTTCCAATATTCGTTCTTCGGACTATTTTGTAGTGATACAACATTAAATTAATTTTATTCAACCAATACATGGAGCCAAATAATTACATTTAAATTAATTTAATTAGATTAACCATGTATCTAAAGTCTTGCAAAGCAAATATGAAGAGTTTCAATACTTTATTTCTAGTGGGTTTCATCAAAAGACTTTGACGCGTAATAAGATGAGGTTGGTCCAGTGATATGTCTCTCACACTTATAGCTAGAGATTGTGAGTTCGAATCGTGTTCTCTCTCCTAAATCCTGAATTAAATTATAGTTGCTAAAAAAAAAAAAACCCAAAGTGTGCACACTGAGAGACTGAATGAAAAACATTATTCAGTTTAAAGTAAATTGAAAATTATGCCTTGTTAAAAAGAAAAGAAAGAAAAAGTAAATAAATTCTTACTAGTAGTGTTAATGATATGTTGAAGATTCTAGTTGTTTAGTGGAATAAATTTATGAATGGTTGTTGAAAAGTGAGAAATTAAATTCAAAAATAAAATACATCAAAAAAAAAAAAAAAAAAAACTAGTCAATAAAGGTTTATTGTCTTGGTGGTTGGAGGGGTTTCAAACTCCTTTAAGCCGTTCAACACATAGTTATTGTATATATTATTCTCACCTTGCCCAGAAATGACAATTATGTGGGTAGATCTCTTTCCGTATTAGGAGTAGGCTTTTCCTCTTATTGGGGGTAGATAACTTTCGAAATGGAAGTAGATATCCGGACCGCACTTGTATGGTTTAAATTCAGTAGATTCTGGTAGTCCGAGCAAGATTCTATTACTCTTCCTCAATGAATTACTGTAAGAAATATTTTCAATGCTGGCCTGAGATACTTAAGTTTGCTTAAAACAAACGAAAGAAAGGAAGATTAACAAACAATAAAAAAATGAGAAAAGATAAATAAAGAAAGAAATGAAGCAAGTTTTGAAGGCATGCAAATGAAAGAGAAGACAGAAAACGTAAGTAAAATCTTGGAAAAGGAGTGAGGTTTTTTTTTTTTTTAATATATCACTCGTAGAGGTGGTGATTTGAGCATATATTGCCAGGCTAAGGAGTGAGTTAGGGGACGTTTTTTTTTATCTAAAAACTTAATAATGTCTAAATTTTTCTAAAGATGAATACAGACTGAAATTTGAATAACATTTTTTTTTTTCCATCTAACTAGTTATTAAAAGTGTTGATCGTTTATTTTTTTTAAAACAGAAACATCTTAAGTGATTAATGAAGATTTTTAACTTTTTATTTTAAGTTATTTTATAGTATTTTTTAAGTTGTGTGACCAGTTTTAACGTGTCCAATTTAAACCTATAGAAAAGACAAAGTACCCTTGGTCTTTATTATTTATGATTAATGCAGAGACTGCCCCCTCCCCTTCAAATTGTATATGTAACCACAGGGATTCTCCTGACTCCTGCTTTTTCTCAGCCTTTTATCTTCCCATTTCGCTACGTATATATATTCTCTTTCAACTGTTATTATGATCTCTAAGGAAATAGACCAATGCCCTCCACATCTTCCTCTTTTTAACAAATGAAAGCACCCAAGAGAGAATACTTTTCTCTCACCATTTTTATTCATATTTTAACAGCTATTTTTACTCACTCTAACGTTTCCGAATTGTTTGATATAACTCAGATGTGTAATGTTCCTTATGGTTTAAATTGTTAGTAACCAACGGATCCGAAAACTTAAACAATACTCAATTTAAATCCAAATATAAATACATAATAACTAACAAATTTAAATATGATCACGTGAGGAATTCGAATCCGGATATTCTTGATATAACAAATCTTTTATCCCATCTCCATTTCATCTTTTAAAAATTCTACGATGCATCTACATTCATATTAAATGATGTTTTAAAACTTAATTATTATTATTATTATTAATAATAATCACAATTAAACTAAAAAATAGCTAGAAAATGAGACAAGGAGAGTAACTTTCTGCGATTAAAAAGGAGTCCTCTAATTCCAAAGTGAGAAAATCTTGTCGGTTATTGAAGGATAAGATAAATATACTGTACATAAGTTATTTAAAACAAGAAGAAAAAATTAGTAGTTTAAGTATACGTTTGGAAGGGTTATTTACTGGTCAAAAGAACTTATTTAATCTCAAAAACTCTTTTAAGTTTTTTTGTATCGTTTGGTTGTCACCTTAATAGAGCTTTTGGGTGATTAAAAAAGTTGATTTATGTTTACTAGGAGAAACTCAAATATTGGGTTTTCCAAATAGATGTTTTAAGTTTTTAAAAATATTAAAATGTCTATATATAATCCTATTAAAGTTTGTTAATTTTATAATGTACTTTTTGGTAATTCTATTATTTTAAAAAGGTTTTTTAATTGACAATCGAACGACTAACAATATTTTTCAAAAAGTTTTACTTTTAAAGATCTACTTATAAAATCTCTATCGGAAAACTATTTTAAAGGGACTGGGACAGAAACACTAGTACACTTACAAAAAATAACAAGAGAATCTTTCTCTCTTTCTCTGACACAAACAAGATATCTACCGTGCAACTTGGTGGAGAGATTAAACACTTTAAAATGGAAGAGAGAGACCACAGAGAGAGAGAGAGGAGAGCCAAAAGTCTGTGCTTCTTCCAAGTGTTTTCTTTTACCACTGAAACTGAGAGAGAATGGCACTGGAAGCTGTGGTTTTCCGACAAGACCAGCCGTTTGGTTCATGGAATAGTTGTGGCTTTGATTTTGAAGAAGAAGAAGAAGAAAGTAGCAGCTTGTCATCAGGAAACGCTTTCCCAAAATGGAGGTTTTGGTTTTAACCCGAACTCGGACTCTTCATTTTGTTCAATGATTCAGAGCATGATGACCAACTCGTTTTCTTGTGATGGATTCTTCGCCGGAGAAAATCCTGCTGTGAAAGCTGCTCCGACAGGAAACACATCATGCCGGAGAAAGAGACGGCGGACAAGAAGCAGCAAGAACAAAGAAGAGGTTGAGAACCAGAGGATGACTCACATTGCAGTTGAACGGAATCGGAGAAAGCAAATGAATGACTATCTTGCTGTTCTTCGCTCTCTCATGCCACCCTCTTATGTTCAAAGGGTATGCTTAATTTTCTCTCTCATCATCATCATCATCATCATCAAATTCTAACCAAAATTTGTAATTTTTTTATTTATTTTAAGGTAAATAAAAAATCATATTAATTGTTGGTGATAGATTTGGACTGCATTTGCTACCAAAAATGCTTTGTATAAAGAAAATATTAAAGAGCTTTCCGGAAAAAATATTTGGCAATATTGCTCTTTTATTCCAGTAATTTTATGAATAAATAATACTACACTTACCCGAAGTTTGTAAATACTTATATTGAAATTTCGTAATATTAAATTTGACCGTTAAAAAAAAAAAAAAAAAAAAGATCTACAGTGGATCCACCATAGATCCATTATGGATCGCAAAGCAGGGGAGGTTCGAATCTACTTTTTAACGGTCAAACTTAATATGAAAATTTAATATGAGTTTCTACAAACTTTAATTTCGAGTGTAATTCAACAAACGAAGGTTGATTATTATTTGTTATCGTAATTTTATGATAAAATATTAGTTGTTAGTAAATTATAATTTTAGTGCTTTTCTTAAAAGAAACACTTATTGTTTTAATCTCAAAAAGCCCTTCTCACCCTTCAAAGCCCTTTGTGTGTGTGTGTATATATATATATATATATATATATATATATATATATATATATATATATATAATGTTGAACATTTATTCTGTATCTTAAAAATGTGTGAGTAGGGGGATCAAGCATCAGTCGTTGGTGGAGCCATTAACTATGTGAAAGAGCTTGAACAACATCTCCAATTCCTGGAATCACACAAGCGATTAATATTCCAACAACAACCGTCAGTGGATGACTCCGCCGCAGCCGGTTTCTCTGATTTCTTTTCCTCCCCTCATACTCCACAGCTTGTTCAAAGCTCCACAGCCATCAAAACTGGAAGCAGGACTCAAATAATTATTCATCAGCTGCCGCAGAGAAGCGTTCTGCAATGGCAGAGGTTGAAGTAACAATGGTAGAAAGCCATGCAAACCTCAAAATAGTGTCAAAAAGACATCCTCCTAAACAGCTGTTGAAGATGGTCACTGGCTTGCACTCTCTAGGCCTTAACGTTCTTCACCTTAATGTCACTACTCTTGATTTTACTGTTCTCTACTGTTTCAGTGTCAAGGTTAGTTTACTACAGTACGTATATAGTTTCTTAAATTTGAGTAATTAATTAGTTTCATTAGAGGGTGTTTTTAATACTGTTTTTGATTGATTTGAGACAACAGGTAGAAGAAGAGTGTCAGATGGTTACAGTGAATGAGATTGCAGCAGCTGTGTATGAGTTGGTGGGTGGAATACAAGATGATGTTGCTCTTTAGATTTTAGCATATATATATATATATATATGTCCTAATTTCCTTGTATGTAATATGCAATACCATTTTCATCAGGCTCTTTTTTGTATTTTCATGAATCGCTGGATCTTAAACTATATTTTTATTTTATTTCATATATATTCTTGGTAAGTGATTTTTCTTAAAAAAAAAAAAATTGATACTTACGGGTTAGAGAATTACTGAGACCAATCGAGATTAAATCATATAAGTACGGTTCGAACAATTACTCCCAACAACGGAAAACGAGAACTAGTAGAACTAACGGCCCGGACAACTACTCCTAACAACGGAGGGGTCTACCTATATAATTGTTTTTATGGGTAATAATAAGAATATATATTTACATGTCTATATAATATGTTGAACTTTGGTGGTTGGAAAAGTTTGAACCTGCAGCCTCCAAGATAAGGAACTTTTTATTTCTTATTATGTGAAAATCACACAAAAGAATTTTACTACCAAAATTATTCCCATTATAAAATTTATCTATTTGAAATTTCTTCCTACCTCATAACTCTTTAACATGTTTTTTTCTTTCTTATGCATACTTTTGAACTAATTTAATAGCAAAACCTCATGAAATGTATATGATGTCTTTTCAATAGATCATTTTTCTAAATGATTATATAATCAAATAGTATTTTAGTTGACATTATTAATCATAAAATCATAATTGTAGTATCGATAACTAAATAATTTTGCTTTGGAATCTATGGCAATTACTAAATAATTCATGGACTTTTTACTTAATTTTAATTAGTTTACGATTTTTTTTAACTAAACTGAACCCTATATTTTTCATAAGTATATGTTATGTGTCAAATTTCATTAGATGTAAATAGGCCCAAAGACATTAGGAAGACCCAACAGCAGAAGAAGCCTACAAAGCCCAATACGATAGGCAGGTCCACTCAATCGACAGCTTAACCTCAGCTCGCGTGACAATCAGCTCGAAGCTCTGGTAGAGAAGGAATCCCAAGAATAAAGGGATTCGATTCGGCCAACTAGCAAAGTTCCAATCAGACTCAATTTTCTTAATTTCGGCAATCTCGTTTCAATTAGAAGATAATTATTAGGGATACAGTTTAATATCTAATTTCTTGTAATTAGGTTTCATGTAAAATAGAATGATTCCATCCCTTTACACTATAAAATGGGCGGATCATCACTGTTATAAATGTTACTAATTTTTTTAGAAAATTAAATACAAAGAATAGTAGATATAAGCATTCCTTTAAATCGAACCGCTTTAAAAAATTTTGTGTTAATCTTATCTTTATTTTTGTCATTCAATTTATTGTTATTTACGTTGATCAAATTACGTAAATAGTATTAAATAAATCTTTTGACTTTTACTTTTTCGAAAGTGACCAAATTGGTCCCAGTCAAACTACCATCAAATATAACATTTGATTTTAATAGAAGTAGTGAAAGTACATTTATACCTCAATTTATCTTATTTAAGTAAAATTGTTTTTGTCTTTTGTGTACAAGTATTGTCTTACGCTTAGTAAATACAACAGAAAAAACCAAAAAAATTCCTAGAAAAGTCAATTTCACCCCTTATTTTATATTTAAATAATTTGTTTTAAATTTTTTTTTTCCTTTTGCATGTTAAACACTTTACACTTGCTAGTTTTGTGATTGATTCGAATCAAAATACAATTTTACTCTTACAATAGTTAAAATTGGAGCAAATTACACACAACTATATAAGGTTTGCCTCTTTATAAACGGAGACAAGTTTATGGTCAATTTGCACTGAACCTCCTTACCGTTAGTCAACACAATTAAATTTAGCTATTAAAAGGATATTTTCATTTTTTTTACCTATTTTAAAATTATTTTAAATTAAAAATTAAAAATTATAATTTTAGTCTCTAATGTCCAGTTGCACGGTGGAGATCAAATATAAAAAATTATAAAAAAGAAGGTGACATGATCTCCATTGATGGAGAGTCGTCTCCATCGTGGAGACGAGATTGTCTCCATCTATGGAGAGACCTCGGGTCTCCAGACGATGAAGATCTCGTCTCCATTTGGAAACCAGATCTCTATGGATGGAGATCTGATTTCTATCAGGGGCGGCTCATCAAATCTGATGGACAGTCCAAATTTAATTTAGATATATATATATATATTTATTTATTTTGTTTGAGATTGGTCAAAATCTAATCTGAACCAGTTTTTGAATGATTTATCTGTCAAGAAGTCCATACATTAGCTTGAGGATGTTTTTCCGTGGGTGGAACCTTTAGTTCGTGCCGAAGCTTCTCACCAGTTATAATTTTGATTTTTCTATAAAAGTTTCCCTTTGTCAAAAATAAATAAAAGGAGCAGATTTCATTAACAAATAACAACGCGGAGAATTAGTAATTCTGAAAAAAGTTTTGTGGTGTCTGAGATGGTGTTCCGTGCATGATGGGGGTGTCGGGTTGGGATTGAACATAAATGTCATTCTTCTTTCTAAACCTGAAAAGCCAATTTCAAGGAGATTCCAAATTCACTACAAATTCAAAAAAAAAGGACAAACAAAAGCTAACCGAGTTCAAAAGAAAGTCATTGGCCCATTTTTGCCATGAACAGCCACCTGTAACACATACATACATATATATATATATATATATATATATATATATATATATATATATATATATAAATAAATATTGATGGATAGGCATCACCTCATTTAGTTGATAAAATCTCATTTAAGATATATTTATTATAGAAATTATTTTCTAGTTAGAATCGTTGAAGATAAATGAATCTAGATGAAGATGAAGATGAAATGTTTTTTTTTCATATTTTTTTAATTAAAAATAAATTTAATATTCTTTCTCATATGAAACTATTGGTTTAATTAATTAAATTATTATTGAATTTAATAAAAAAAAATCATAGGAGTGATTGAATCTGATAAAGGGATGAGTGTACCATTTTACCTTTGTGTTACCCTTGTCAATTTATTGGTAATGGTAAAAAATTGATAGCAGAGGATATTTGTATAACAATTTTAAAATGTCAGGTGAGATTTGTGTTGATATAATTGAAATTTAATTATGTGTGTAATTATATAAAATTTTAGATATTTTTATACAATTCGTCATTTATTTTATGGAATTATTAAACATTATTTTAATAAAATTACAAAATACTCCCAACTGTCTTCCTTGAAAATCTATTAAATATTTAAAAGTATGAAAGGTAAAAATGTAATTTCTCTCTAAAATTAAATATAAAAATATAATTAGTTATTTATTTAAAATTAAAAACTTGAGAAAAAGAAAAAAATATGATTGTCTTTCTCTTTATATATATATATATATATATATATATATATATATATATTGAGATATGACACTTATAGGTCAGAGGGCTACCGAGACTTATCAAAATTGAACTCTTACTAGTACAATCCGAATATCTACTTCCATAACGGAAGTCTATCCCTCAATTAATAAATTATGTAATTATTTTATATATTAAAAATTAAAAATTTAATTTTTACTGCTTTAAATGTATTCAAAACCAGAGATGCAATGATCGAAAAAGATCCAGAAGAATTCTTCTATTCTCATTTGCGGCAAGTGTGGCTGATCATATCATTTTATTTCTGTAAATCCTAATTCGCGTAGGGTAGCGGAAAGTGCACTACAACCTGCCCAATCAACAATCAAGAGAACAAAAATGTTCTTGACACTAGGATGGTACTTGACAAGAACACTCCAACGCTCAAATTAAAATGGTTTAATAAGATTAAACGATAAGACATAAAAAATAATGAATTAATAGTAAATAGATTATAAATTCTCCCTGTATGGATTTCCTGGGGAAGTATAGTTGGAGTAACGTATGTATGGCCGGAGCATGTGATAGTGGACCTATGTGAGGTCGTCGAAAAAAAACTTAAGTTTTGAGAATAAGATTGAGAGAGTCTAAAGAATTTTCTGTATCAAAATTCCAAACCCCTAGCCGGTGAGGTGTTTACGTATTTAAAGATAAGGTTTTTGGGTGTCCGTTGGAGGGTCTTTGGGGCGTTACAATACTTTCATTAGTGCATGAAGCGATCTGCCATCATACGTTATGATACTCTTCATAACTCTCATTAGTGCATAAAGTGATTTATATTGTACGTTATGATACACTTCATAACTCTCATTAATGCTCCCATTGAAGGGGTCTATGTAGGCGTTATGAGAGTTAAATAAATGCATTTATAGCTTTTAAGTTAGTATCCCCGCGAATCATGAGAGTTTTCTACCATGTGACCTAAGTTCTACTTCGTTTCGTTTACCTCACTGGGCTTTATTTTTTTGAGTTTTATGAATTTTTTTTGGATTTTATAATTTAAGTAGTTATCGCTTTGGGCTTTTCTTTTGGGCCTGATTTGTTGACTTGTTTTGGGTCTCGCCCATTCATAATTTTTTGCCACTACAATTTTCTATTATATTATATTATAAAATACTTTTCTTATAAAAAATTATCAAGTATTTCTGCTCAATGATACACTTGATTTAAGTTTTTAGTTGGTTAATTGTATCCAGATTAATTCATCTTAATTGATTATATTATATTCAGTTCAAAAAAAAAAATTGATTAGCTTAATATAACATAAAAAATCTTTAGTTGATTAAATATAAATTGAATTCAAATTGATTAAATAAGGAAATTATATATGTGACTAAATAGGTAACCGCACTGAATTTAATTTTTACTTGGTTAAATATATATTTAATAAATTAATCTACTTTTAATTAATTAGATTAATATAACACGGTGAATCTTTAATTGGTTAAATGTATATATATTGAATCTCACTTGATTACAAGAATAAAATGTGTTTGAAATACATTCATATTTTTATTAAACGAGTACAATTAAAATTAATTATTGAATTAGATATGAATGTATTTGGAATTTAATTTTTAGTGAAAAAAATTGATTAGATTAATATAACATAATGAATCTTTAGATGGTAAATATATACATTGAATCTAAATTGATTAAATATATATATAGTATTTACTTACGTTTGAGTAAGATTTATCGTTTATTTTCTGTCTACTACTACATTAAGTTATCATTACTACCAAATATTTATTTCATTTTGAAACTCAATTGTTTTTGAAGTATGTCAAATTTAAGCTTAACCACATAATATAATATAGTACAAAAATCTTTAAACTTAAATTTCTTTATTGTTGTTTGCTAGATAATTTACCAATTGAACAACTTCATCGATAATATACTAAATTGTTCAGATTTTAGAAAAGTAACGAAGTTAGAGTATTCTTATTAAAAAACAAAGTAATACCTATTAATGTTATGATTATTTAATGACATTTCTTACTACTCTAAATAATTGATGGTAACTAAAGTAATAATTATCAGTTTATTATATCTAAACATGTTTGTTTTTTAACATTGAATATGTAAAACTTTATTACTCAACATATTTTAAATAATATTTTAGTGCCCCATACCTGATTTGAAATGATCTTTTATTTTTTTTTAAAAAGAAAAAAAAGGCTCAACCACTAAATATACAAATTTAATTAAATTAACAAATATACTTAAATTTAAATATATACTTAAATTCAAACATACATGTAAATCAAATATAAATTACAAATAAATAATAAAGTTTTATAATACACTTAAAATTCATATATAAAATTAAATTTAAATAGAACACAATATCTAACTTTAATAAACCTTAAATTCAAGCATAAAATACAATTAGGCAAAAAGATAAAAGAGGTTAGAGTTTTATGTTTCCTTTTATATTTTTAATATTTTAAAAAATAATTATATAAATACTAGGTCAAATGGGACGAATCGGTCACAATGGTTAGACCCATACCCAATTCGGTTATAAACTGGATTAAAAAATTTAACCCGACCTTAATCCGAGTCCTATTTTAAATGCTACAAATCCGGCGCCAACAGATTAGAACTCCGCCGGTTTGGGGCACATCAAAGGATTTTTACCGTCACTTCATGGAACATGTATTTTTAAGAAGTATGGATTAATATTTGTTTAAAGATTTTTTTTATTTTTTATTTTTTGTGTGTTAATTATCAATCACAAATTTATATTGTAGCAAGTAAAAACTATTGTTTTTCATCTCTCATATCCTGTGACATTAGATGATCTTACCTTCTCATATTTGATTGTTCTCGCTGGTTTGGGTTCATGCTTAAACTCTTGTAAAAATAAGAAAGCCTTGGACAAGAATCAAGACAGTGTTATATATTTATCACGAGAAAGCAATACCATATACAACAATTATGATGCAGATCAGGAATAGACACGAGAGCACAAAAGGAGTTATTTGTCAATTATGGTAGGGACTATCAGAAATTCTGATGGCTGGATTCTGACAGATTTTGCTAAACCAGTTAAGAGTTATTTTTCTGCAGAACTTGGGGAGAGTTTTTGGCCTTGAGAGGAGGTCTTTCTCTTGCAAAACAGCTGGGGTTATTTGTTGATTGGGCAGAGGTTGATGCTACTAATGTTGTGCAGGGATAATTCAGTGCCTGTGCAAGGAAGTTGGGGTTTGAAAGCGTCGTTCCATTTCTCAGATTGGGGAATGGGATGGCCTATTACCCTCGCTTCTATGGCGATCTCTTCTCGGGAAGAGGTATTGTGGCAGCATGTTTGCCCAGATAGCTTTGAATTCCAGTTTTGATGTTTTGTTTGTTAAATTTAGCAGGTAAAGTTTCGTTAGTGTACAGATCATCTATCTGTAATAGCATGCAAATATTATTAATATATAGCTGTTTACAATCAAATGCAAAGGCCATGTTCCTTATATTATAATGCTTGGATACATATTGATATTAATGACTTATTCATATGATCTAATGTATTATAATGTTGCAGTTACCAACTTACCTGAGCCGAAAGTATAGATATGATGAGAGTGATCAAGTGTCATCTCATCTTCATAAGGGAAGGATCGAGTGGCGTCTACTATGATGTCTGGATGAAGATCGCTTCCCACTGAACGAAAACGACCTCTTCATCGAAATTGGCCCATTCTGCAGAGAAGATCCAATTGAAGAACTTTTCATCAATTTGCATATGCTTGAACTTACACTGCTTGGCTTGGAAACCATCTTTGTTTCGAATTCTTGGACTTCAATGATCGATTGTCAAAACTCCTTTGATGCTTGCCATTTTCAACAACATTAGCCACAGCATTGTAAATTGTTGTGGCTGAAGATGAATCCAATGAAACTGACCTCCTCATTGGTTGCATTTCTGCTTCCACCACTCTCCGGTTATCGGCTAAATCACTTGGTACTCGAGAATCAGAGTTGGAATTTCTAGTTTTCGAAAGAGGGAAACTCTTCTTTGAATTCTCAACAGCGGACACATCTTCAATGTCATCATGTACATTTCTCACTTCACTAGTCCCACCTAATTCTCCCACATTAATTGTTTCCTCTCCGCCATGATTCTCCACCACTGCGTTCTCGTTTCTTGAATCTGAATCATTCAAATTAGTCTCCAAATCGCCAACTTGAGCAGCACTTATATCGCTGATTACCGGAGCACGACACAAGGGGCAATTCTTATGTGACCTCAACCAAGTGTCAATACAAGGTATGTGGAAGGCATGGCTACACTTGGGCAACAGCCTAAGATTGTCATCCTCTTGAAACTCACACAAACAAACAGAGCAATCTGTTCCTTCAATCAAACCCTCATCTTTTTTGTATTTAAAGACCGTGATAGAGTCTATAGCAGACTGTGGTAGACCAACGGTGTTGATGTACCAAAATGGGTGGTCAAGTGCCGGTCCATGATTCTCATCAAGAAAATCTTCTTGGGTGCCAAAAAATATTGGTGGGCTTCTTCTTCTTCTAGAGTTGTTTCTTCTCAAGTTATACACTCTAATAGAAGCACAAAAGATACCAAAAATAAGGCCAACAACTACCATACTGGCAATCACAGTCATACTGGCTTTGATCAAATGGTTTTGGTTTGGATTAAGACCATCGCCAGACATAGGATACAAAGGTGGTGGCGGTGGCGGTGGCGGTGGCGGTAGATGGAAAGGAGGATCCCAGTGATAGCATGAAAGTGAACATATACCATTTTTACCTGGAATACGATGACACACACAAACGGTTCCCTTCCTAACCGAACTAATTTGCTCCATTTTAAGTAGCTTTCTATGATCAAACCCCATTTAAGAAAATAGAGCAACAAAAATTGAAGAGGAGAATCAAAGAAAAAGAGAGGTATCCATACCTTAAATTGGGTTAAAGACTCGACCTTCACTTTCCACCGCGAACTGTGACTTGAATTGATAAGCTTTTGCTCATGTTGCAAAATGACACATTTCACTTGCTTTGGAAGACTTCAAAAGCCTTGTGCATTTACTGAGTAGTTTCGTTTTTCTATGTTCACATGGACTTTTTTGAGTAGTTTACGCGGAAACGTTTGTTGCCAGGATAGTGACCCTGGATGGATTTATACGTCAATTGATGGGGACGTAACTAAAATTGAAAAAACAAGAAGATCCCATGCGTTAGTGTTCGAGGTCTCAAACTCCTGGAACATTCAAGTTTAACTCTTTATATAGGTATATAAATATATATTTTTATAATTATTTATAAAAATATAATTGTATTGATAAATCTCACCTCTTATTATTGGGAGTAATTTTCCGTATCGTTAATTTCGGTAGTCCTCGCCTCCCGTTGTTGAGAGTAATTGTCTGAACCGTACTTGTATAATCTAATTTAATTGGTCCCGATAGTCCGTAGTTGTCCGAACCGTAATTATATAATTTAATTTCGGTTAGTCCCAATAATTTTTAATCCGTAAGGAGTCAAATTTATTTAAAATAAAAAAAATTTTAAAAAGCAAGTCTTACGTTTCGGTTTATGAAAACAACCCATGGGTTGCTGGTTACGGGTCTACCTTTTAAACTCTGTTTTCTATGTTCTAATAACACAATACCCAAATTGACCCCTTTTTTTTTTTTTCCCGGGCTGGTCTCATGTGCAAAAATCATACATCCATACACGGCCCTAAATATTTAAATGGGTTATGCATGTGAAAATGTACCTTAAGGTTACGTTTGTTAGTTGGATTGGAAAGAATTGGGCTATTTTAAGCCCAATCCTTTATTTATATAATATGGCCCAGGCGAGACACTTTTGTCCCACCTGGACGCATGCCTTTTTTTTTTTAATATTAAATTTATATAAAATATAAAATAAAAATAATCAAATTTTATTTAAAAAAATTAATTTTATACTTATTAATCTCACATTATATAATACATAATTATATTTTATTTAATTTTATATTATACCAAATAATATAGACTTGATATTCAGATACTTTTATATTTTTAATATTTAATTAATTACTATAATATACTTTATTTATAATTAATTTAAAATATTTAATATCAGTGTATTTAATTTTTAAAATGTTTATATTTTATTTAGATTTATTTTAACTAACTTTAATTTAATTATATAATATCTTATATCTTATTTTATATAAAATTAATTTAATTAAATCTGATTTTATCCAATCTCATTCTACACCAAACAAGGAACAGTATTATTTTTAATCCTATCCATACTACACCAAACACATCCCAATACTAATTAATCCAATCTAATCATATAAAAATAGTGTAATCCAACCACGCGCCCAAACGCACCCTAAGAACATATAATAATATATACAAGGTCCCTTATCTTGGTGATTGAAGACCTTAAATTCCTTCAAGCCACCAAGGTTCACACTTTGTGTAGTTATGTAAATATAGATTTCCACTATTGTTATAAAAACGCAATTGCGTGGGTAAACCTTTCCTCCATATTGAGAGTAGACCCCTCCCATTGCTGAGAGTAGTTATCCGGGCCGTTGATCTTGGTAGTTCTCGTCTCCTGTTACTGAGAGTAGTTTTCAGACCGTACTTGTATAATTTAATCTCGTTGGTCCCGATAGTACTTTGACCTGCAAAGTGTCATATCTCAATATATATATATATATATATATATATATAATATAAAAAATTTAAATAAACACTTTACATATACATTTCTAATATATTATGTTTAGAAAAAAAAGTAAATATAATTATTTTTTATTGTTAAGACACCTTTTAAATTTTTCCTATCTTTCCAATTTGTCGGACAATAGGGTCTTTTACAAAAACATACGTATTGATTTATATAATACTCAATGTTGGACCCTATATAACAATTTCAAATCCAAACTTGAACAGCACGGTAATAGCCCAAGCAAACAAAAGTAAAAAGGAAGGATCACCTATCGAACCAGACACCACTTTCATATCATCCTCAAAAATTGCAAGCACTTTTAAGGAGAAGTTCCTCGAAGAACAAGAACCCTAATCCCATATCATGTCCCATATTAGGTAGCCATCAGCCAACATTTAACATTCACTATAGACATTAGACAACCTGCAACACCATTCAGCATTAATAATATCATGACAGCTCTTGATGATCTTATACAAAGGATGATTAATACTAGGTGGCCTTTCAAAAACGTCAACCACATCGATAGAATCAGTTTCCACCATAACCTTCTTATAACCTTTGTTCACGATGAAAAATGGTTCACCCAAGATAAGTACTTGACCTGGTGAAGACGAAGAGAAGTCCGCACAACATGTCAAGAAAAGTCACTAGGTGATATTGATATAAACTCTCAAGTTTTCCTAAAAATTAGATAAACTTGCACATAAAGAAAATGGATCAAAATATCAAGTAACACGTCAGCATATTAGAGGACAAAGTTTGTTATGAGTAGAAAAAATATACAAAGGGATATGCCAACAGATACTGAGGTGGCAAAGATACCCCTAAACTCAAGGGATTTGGTTAGAACATGTGCAAACAGTTAGAACCATAGTCCCAGTCACCAATCACACATGGACAGCTCACCTAAAGGAGCTGACAATGACAAAATAAGCCTATAAGCTTAAACCACATGCAATTATAACTAAAATCGGCCCACATGGAGGAAGACATTCTATGTGGTTGCTTCTAATTGGTTAAAGGCACGTGGAAGGCACAAGGGAGAAGAAATTAACTTCCACCATTTAGTACAAAGAGGAGGCTTTCAAGCATAATCGACAGTCTTATTTAAATATCTATCACAGTTTATATCACTAGTAATAATCTAAGGGGGGGGAGGGGGGAGGGAAGATGTAACATCCTAATTTTAAATACATATGAAAAGTATGGTTGAATTAATTTTGAGTATATGAATATGATATTTATGATTTGAGGGGTGAAAAATGTAATTGAATGTAACGATGGTTGATCACGATGAAATCACTTCAGTGAGCAATGCGACCAGGTAGCGCGACCACAGGTCGCAAGGAGCGGTTGCGATGGCAAAATTTTATAAAAAAAAAAGAGGCAGTGGAAGCTTCAGGAGGAAGCAAACCAGAAAAATAGAGAGAGAACGAAAGAAGAGAAAGAAAAAGAAAAAAAAAGAAAGAAAAAGAAGAGAAAGAAAAGAAAGAGAAAGGGAGAAGAGAAGAGAAGAAGAAGAAGAAGAAGAAGAGAAGAGGAAGAAGAAGAAAAGAAGAAGAAAGGATGGGAAAGAGAAAAAGGAGAAAAGAAAAAGGAAAAATTCAAAGGAGAAAATGTAGCACCCCCCGACCCGACCCGGCCGGACCGATCCGGGGCGCGCTACTCGGACTTTCACATCTTTTCCAAAACTTCATTTTTCATTTTAAAATCGTTGTGAGCCCATAAAACATTTTAAACTTTTTAACGAAAATTCGGCAGAGTGCCGTTTGTTTTCCGACTTTCCAAAACCTGTTTTAACACGATTCAATTCACATTACATTTTCACAAACACTTCAATATCAATTTCAAACAACTGCGCACTCTGCCGTTTAGTGCGACTTATTAATCACAATTCATAAATAAAACGGTTCAAACTTTATATATATATATATATATATATATATATATATATATATATATATATACAGACATTCAAAAAGCATAATGTAATTAATTAAAAACATATTACAAAACTTATTTACAATCCCCCTGTATATGCATGTTTTCAGAATATATACACATAACAAAAGTATAGCTACCCAACTGTACAATCCTGTGACTCGGTCTGCAACTTGCTCCTCCTTCAATCTCTAGCCTCCTCTGGATTCCTGGTACCTACGCGTTAGAAACAAACTAACGCGCTAAGCATAAAGCTTAGTGGGTGTACTAAAACTCAATATGGAAACATATATAACCTTTAATAATAACAAATCACATTATATATATATATATATATATATATATATATATATATATATATATATATATCAATTCAAATCATGTTCAAAACAATTAAATTGCAGAATCAATAATGAAGTCAATATATAATTTTCGATCAATAAAAGCATTCAATACACTTTTCAATTCCAATCAATTCTGGGCCCGCTAGAATACTAAACATATACGGACTGGAATATGGGTCAAAGCTCCCAACCCCCAGAACGAATTCTGAGGAGGTACGTGTCTCCCAACTCTAGGACCGTGGGTACGGAACCTAGAGAGGTACATAACTCCCTATCCCAGGAACGAATCCTTAGGAAGGTACATTAACTCCCAACCCCCGGGACGAATCCCGAGGAGGTACGTATCTCCCAGCCTCTGGACGAATCCAAGAGGAGGTACATCAATATCATCAATATCAATCAATCAATATCGGCGCAGTACTGCTCAATAAAACCCAGCTGGTATACCAACCTCCTATATCCACTTCTATGTCTACGTATCTAGGGCCGTTTCGATAAACGATTTTCACAAACAAATACGATATAATATAAATCTTTCCGAATCTTTCCGAAATCCACAACATGTAACGAAATCAACAATAATCATATACATATTCAAACGCTATCAACAATAATCATATAATATCGAAATCAACAATAATCAACCGTAAGATCCACAAATCATCGATTTTACATATTTATAAACATTTTTCATACGAATAATCGGAATCGAAAACTTTTAACGAAATCGAAAACGAAAACAAAACGAGAAAACGAAATCGAAAACTAAAACGAAAAAGTAAACAGAACTATTTCTCGAAACGATTTCGAAAAAACGAAAGTACACCTACTTGGAATTCCGAGTTTTTCGTTCGAGAATCGCGGTTCCACGATTTCGTTTTTCCCTTCCCTTTCCTTTCTCTTCTCTTTACTCTTCTTCTCTTTCTTCTTCTTCTTCTCTTTCTTCTCCCTTTTTTTCTTCTTTTTTCTCGCTCTTTTCTCTCTCTCTGTTCTGTGATATTTCTGGCTTCCTCGAGAAGCCACTTCTTTTTTTTTTTATATTTTTTTCGCCATCGCGACCGCCGTCGCGACCTGTGGTCGCGGGCACCAGGTCGCGATGCTCACTGGAATGCGCGCACCGCCTTCGTCGCGAGCGCGCCCTGGTCGCGCGAATGGTCGCGTTGCTCTCTGCCTGTTTTTGACAATTTCGTCGCGAGCAGTCCATCGCGACCTGTGGTCGCGGTGGCTGGTCGCGTTGCTCACTGCCAGGTTTTGCCATTTTCATCGCGAGCAAGCCATCGCGACCTGTGGTCGCGGTGACTGGTCGCGGTACTCACTGCCAGATTTTGCGTTTTTCATCGCGAGCGAGCTGTCGCGACCTGTGGTCGCGATGACCAGGTCGCGATGCTCTCTGGTCCAGTTTTTCCAATTTTTTCATTTTTCATTCATTTTTCACTATTCAATTCGGTCCGCTGGAAATCATAAAAATTTACACCCCTCAAATAGTAAAAATTTATTTTCACATATATCACATATATCAAAAGTCATCACCCGAAATCCGGGATGTTACAGAAAAGTAGTAAAAAGGGTATCCAGGTTGGTGTACACATATTTCTAAAAACTTATGAATTTCGTTATATTAGTTGATTTGAATTTCTATATTTTGACTAAATGACTTGAAATGAATTGAAAAACTTGTTATGATTTTGAAAATTTATGTGGATTTGTGATATCGTATGTTTCGAATATGTTTACGAATATTATTTTGTGAATATCATTGTTGTTGAATTGATGAATGTTAATTGAAATGAAAATTGAATATATGGTATTGTGAAACGGCCCTAGGATACTTGGACATATACACGGATATAGGAGGTTGGCATACCAGCTGGGTTATTTCAGTAGTACTGCACCGTTATTATTAGTGACCGTTGGACCCTTGCGGGGCAAACCTGGCATAGACCAGTTTAGGCGAATCTTGGAGGTGGACGTCACACCAATATTGATATCATGTACCTCCCTAAGGATGGTTCAGGCCCCCAGTGCCGGGTCCTAGGGTAGGGAGTTATTTTAGCCCATATTCCAGTCCAGGAAATTATGTTGAGTATACCATGTAGTCCTCAAAAATCGCTCGGGGACACGGGGCACTACAACCTGCAAAGATAGAACGCACGTGACCCGCAGGACGTCTGGGATACCGGGGTGGTGCCTGCCAAAGTCACTCCGACGGTCAAGTTAGCGAGTGCTAATGAATATGTATGCTTATAAATAGTGATGAGTGAAGGATGCTTCCTGTATTGTTTATGATTGAAGCCTCCTCGATCAGAGGAGGTGCGAGGTCGGAGGGTGATCGGAGAAGATGAACAATGGCCGGAGGGTGTGGTTTTTTGTATTAGTAATCTCTGGATCTCAGTTTTTCCCTCATCTCTTATGAGAGATTATCCTTCTCTTTATAGGAGACTGATGCTTCTCCCTTTTGAGGGATCTCATCATTCTCTCTTCTCTGTCTTTCACCAAGAAAGCATCTGGGTGCTTCTTTTGATTGGGCTGCCATCAAGTGTCATTATGGCTTTGTAGGACCCGTTTCAAAGTAGATCATAATCTGGTCTCCCTCGGAACGACGGAGACTCTATGTCGTACGACATGTAGGTTTTGTCAATCTGGACCATGATTGCGTGTCGCATGATGTGCTGATTGGATGTCGACATGAGAAGGGCATGTCGTGCTACATAAGAGCTCTTCCAAGTGTGGATATTGAGTTATATCCCTTGATGCTACTCGGATGTGTGGGATATGTAGCACAAGTCATACTACATGAGAGTGCTTCATGTCGAACGTATGTCGTGCGACAACATGGTCTTCGTACTGGTCCACCGTCGTACTACATGAGAGTGCTTCATGTTGAATGTATGTCGTACGACAACATGGTCTTCGTACTGGTCCACCGTCGTACTACATGAGAGTGCTTCATGTTGAATGTATGACGTACGACAACATGGTCTTCGTACTGGTCCACCGTCGTACTACATGAGAATGTAGTCCCACTTTTAGCTCTGGGCTTTGTCTTTGCGACATACTTTGGGCCAGACATATTGTGGCTACTACAGTTTGCCCCAAACGCATTGGATTTAGAAAAACCAAGGGGTTTGCGTCGTATGACATGTAGACATGGCTATGTATGTGTGAACTCTAATGCTGGTTCCATAATGTCGCACGACTCTGTCCTTCTGAGAGAATGTATCAGTGTTTGTGCATAGATAATAACGCATAAGTTTTGCCATTGTCGTGCGACAATATCACTTAAAGAAGGAGCGATTGGTCTTCAAATGACTCATCGATATTTGCGCCGAAATAAATGTGGTTTTATGGGCAACGTGCATGCTTGGCTAATGATACGGTTATGGGAATGTGTGTCCAATGAGAAGCTGACACGTCAGCGCATGCTTCTTTTTTATTGCCGCCCTTCCTCTCTCTTCTTCATTTTCAATTTTTTTTTTTGCCTTCTCTCGATTTTTCTTCCTCTCTCTAGAACCAGTCATCTCTGTGAGCTTCTCCGGCGCTGTTTGTTGATCGTCTTTTACCATTCTCTCACGTATTTCGGTGAAGCGTGGTTACCTCGCTTTATTTTGGTAAGTTTTTCTGTTCTCTCCGTATTTGTTTCCTATATTTTACATTTCAGTTTCTGGGTATTTTTGTGTTCTTGAGTAACTTTCGAGAAGAAATTTAAAAATTTTAGTTTTAGATCAAAAAATAAAACTTAGGTTTATATATAACCTGTTTGTAGTGCCTAGGTCGCACGACAGTAGCCAAGACGTATAGGTCACACGACCTTCTTAACAGTTTTGGGAGCTGATATTAGGTCGTGCAAGGTCTTTGGTTTAGGTTATAATTACTAACCGTGGCTACTGTCGTTCGACTTTAGGTTTTGATGTTGAGTCGAGGTGATGAGAGTCCTCCCAGTACCTCTGGGCGCGGATACGACGATCCAATAGATCTGTCGTACGACTCATGGGGAGAGTCAGAGGCAGCAAGTGCTAAAGTGACAGTGGCGTCCTCATCGTACGACACTGTGACTGTCTCTCTCGCGGGTACATCGCGCGTAACGGACGACATTCCTATGGGGATTCCCTTAGTCGAGCTACCGGGCGACGTGGCTGGCCCATGTCCAATGGGACCTAGTAGGCCGCTAGGCTTGCTTTTGAATAATCCAGCAAGTGTGCTAACGGAGGACGATATCATGCGCCTACGATTCAGTTATGGCATACCTGATGGTGTCGCACTGAGGGCGCCGCACAAGGAGGAGAGGCCAGATTGGGACATCCCAGGATGGACCTGTTTCTATGAGTTCCCGTTTCAGCCGGTTGGATTCAGGTTACCAGTAGTCGGACTACTGCGGAAAATGCTCGACCATTTCGAGCTTGCCCCATGGCAGCTGATGCCCAACAGTTAGAGGATCCTGCTGGCGCTAGAGCTGTTGCATATGAAGGAGGGAATGGTCTTCGAGCTGCCTGGCCTGTTCTACACTTACACCGTGCGGGAGCACGACACAGAAAAGGGTCGCTATAATTTGAACCTCTAGCCCAACAGAACACACCTTATCACGGAGTTAACGACAAATGATAGGTTGTAGAAGGATAGGTACTTCTTTACGAGGGGCCTACTTGTCGATTGGCCTATCGAGGATACTGTTTGTTCGTGCTACCTGGTCCAAGGCTGGTGGGTCTTTAATTCAGTCGCGTCGTTCGACTGTCTTTTGTTTTTACTTTTACTAACTTTTATCTTTATTTGTTTCGCAGTGAACACAGGAGCGCCTCAAGCAGTCGTTGGATTAACGTGTGTGACGCGTACAGAGAAGGTGCTGTCGTACGACATCAAGGGGAGGAGTTGGAGGAATATATTGACGGAGGAAAATCTGCGGCCAAGTCACCTCTGGAAGTTCAGTGTGATCAACGAGCCAGGTACCCCCTACCCTGCATTCAAAAACTTAGTGGAGTTTGTCAGGGTCAGACATTGTGTCGAGCGACTGTACGGCACAAGATTTCTGACTCCAATCTCATACGTCGAGCGACGATTTGCAGTTGATATCATGGTTGGAGAGATCGTCGCTCCTGCTGCTGATGATGCGATGAGGAGGCTGAGGAAAAAAAGAAAGGGGAAGAAGAAGGCTCAGTCGAGCGACCAAGCGGTTTCCACTCCACCTCCACCTCCATCAAGTCGAGCCAAGACCTCCCTTGATGTTTCTTCAACTAGAAAAAATGGAGAAGGGAGGATTCAACTTCGGGGGTCGACGCGTCGGTCGACCTTATCTTCCCGCAGGATGCCTCTGCGTATTCTGATGTTGGGTCGATCCTCCCCCAGGTCGAGCGACTGCTGCTGCCCGACGACAAGAATTGCTTGAAGGAGATGGGCCTCTCTCAAGCTGCTGATTGGGGCCTTGGCCACCTTTTCCATGTATGGTCGTAAGACTGATATATATATATATATATATATATATATATATATATATATTTGAGTACTTTGACTTTCTCTAAGTGTTTTTGTTTGGTATACATTTCTTGTAGGCTCTTCAGTCCCATGTTCATCTGAAAGAGGAGCTGGGCCTTGCCCTTAAGAAGGTGAGGGAGCTGAAGGCAAGCAATCAGAGTCTGAAGCTTGACAATGACAAGCTGAAAGCTTCAAACTTGGAGGCCAAGAAAACAGCTCTTGAAGCGTCGAGTCGTGCGGTTGAGGCGACTCTTGAACTGAACAAACTAAAGTCGAGCGTCGACTTACTACAAGCCAAGCTGAAGGCCAAAGAGGCGGACTACGACTCTCTGTACGATAAAGCGGAGGATAATGTCCTTAATGTTGTCATCAAGACCCGTGCAGACCTGATGAGAGAGTACCGGGACTCCTTGTGTAGCTCTTGGTTGGGTTGATCCAACGTTGCCATTGGGGGTGGATATAGGCGGTACTCCTTGCATAGCTCTTGCCATGTCGTCTGATCTATGTCCTCCCGTCCTGTTCGGTGTGTTGTCCGCCGTATGTCATGCGACGATGTGCGGTCCATTAGAGACTCGAATGTTAGGCTCCGAGCCTACGTGGGTTGGATCGAGATCTCTTGCCGTATTACCTTGTTCGTCTGGGCGGACTGGCGCGTAGTAAGTAGTGTGGGTGGCTTGCTCGAATGGCAAGGGTTGGGACGTTGAAGTGTCTCCAAACGGTCGTACGATAGTGAACGAATTGATCCTATTTTGTAATTCTTGGTTCTCCGCCAACACTCGTTGATTCTCTTGTTCGAGTGCTTGGAGCCTTTGGGTATTCTCTTGCATCTGGGATATAAGGAGTTGTACCCTAACCTCCATCGCATCGTGATGAAATCGTCAGATGACATAGTCGAAGTTGCCACGTTCTACCTTTGCTCGCTTAGAGATTGTCGTGCCCCACGGTGGGCGCCAAATTGTAGTCCTAAAAAATCGCTCGGGGACATGGGGCACTACAACCTGCAAAGACAGAATGCACGTGACCCGCAGGACGTCTGGGACACCGGGGTAGTGCCGGCCAAAGTCACTCCGACGGTCAAGTTAGCGAGTGCTAATAAATATGTATGCTTATAAATAGTGATGAGTGAAGGATGCTTCCTGTATTGTTTATGATTGAAGCCTCCTCGATCAGAGGAGGTGCGAGGTCGGAGGGTGATCGGAGAAGATGAACAATGGCCGGAGGGTGTGGTTTTTTGTATTAGTAATCTCTGGATCTCAGTTTTTCCCTCCTCTCTTATAAAGGATTATCCTCCTCTTTATAGGAGACTGATGCTTCTCCCTTTTGAGGGATCTCATCATTCTCTCTTCTCTGTCTTCCACCAAGAAAGCCTCTAGGTGCTTCTTTGATTGGGCTGCCATCAAGTGTCATTATGGCTTTGTAGGACCCGTTTCAAAGTAGATCATAATCTGGTCTCCCTCGGAACGACGGAGACTCTATGTCGTACGACATGTAGGTTTTGTCAATCTGGACCATGATTGCGTGTCGCATGATGTGCTGATTGGATGTCGACATGAGAAGGGCATGTCGTGCTACATAGGAGCTCTTCCAAGTGTGGATACTGAGTTATATCCCTTGATGCTACTCGGATGTGTGGGATATGTAGCACAAGTCATACTACATGAGAGTGCCTCATGTCGAACGTATGTCGTGCGACAACATGGTCTTTTTACTGGTCCATCGTCGTACTACATGAGAGTGCTTCATGTTGAATGTATGTCGTACGACAATATGGTCTTCCTACTGGTCCACCGTCGTACTACATGAGAGTGCTTCATGTTGAATGTATGTCGTACGACAACATGGTCTTCGTACTGGTCCACCGTCGTACTACATGAGAGTGCTTCATGTCGAAAGTATGTCGTACGACAACATGGTCTTCGTACTGGTCCACCGTCGTACTACATGAGAATGTAGTCCCACTTTTAGCTCTGGGCTTTGTCTTTGGGACATACTTTGGGCCAGACATATTTTGGCTACTACATACCAGAAGGCCAGGATTGAAAGGAATAAAAGAAAATGTTTATAAATGAGTTTTAAAATTTGGTTTTGTATGATTTATTTTATGAATTGAGTTAAATAATGATATGTTTTATATTATAGCATGATGACATTTTATTTTAAGATTTATTTTGTGATTTCGATAAATAAGTTTAGTGTACACCCACTAAGCTATATGCTTAGCGCGTTGATTTCATCACGCGTAGGTAATAGGGATACAGAGGGAGAAAAAGACTGAAGAGGTGATAGCTGCAGACTGAAAATTCAGAGTCTCCGTACTTATTGGGTAGCTATATATACTTGTATTTTGATTGTATATCATTTAGTTACGCATGCATATACAAAAGTTTGTAAATTTGTAAAAGTATGATATACTAGTTTTGTAAATAATTGTTTTATAGTTTATGTTTTCGTTTTCGAAGGGTTATAAATATTAAATTATGAATTGTTTTATATGAAAGTGTTTGGGAAGTCGCACTATACGGAAGAGTGCGCACATGTTTGAAATTTGATTTTGAAGTGTTGAAATTATATTGTTTGAACTTTTATTGAAAACATGATTTTTGGAAATCAGAAAAACAGAAGAAACTCTGGCAAAATTTTTCAAAACAAGTTTTGGACGGGCTCACTTTAAAAGAAATTTTTATATATATAATTTATTGGTTTACAATGGTTTTTAAATTATAAAGTGAGTTAAGAAAAGTTTTGAAAACCGGGTAGCGCTCCTTGGGTCGATCCAGACGGGTCGGGTCAGGGGGTGTTACAGAATAAGTTATGCTCGATTTTCGTGTTTAGTTTGTAAGATACGAAATATAATTACAAACTCAATCTCAAGCATACATAACGCTATATAAGAGATAGGGATAAAAGAGATTTGAACACAATATAACATGGAAACCCAACAAGGTAAAAAATCACGGGACCAACTATTTGGCTACTTAAGTTACAAGATCCACTAGTTGAATTATGGTTACACCCTCAAGCGATTTACAAGTCTACTACTCTTGACTCCCTCAAGTCGATCTTCGGCCTATCACTCTTGACTCCCTTAGGCAGGACAGATACCATACCAATCTTGGTATCTCAAACTCTGCTTACTAATCCCATCACTCTTCGTATCTTAGGCTCGACGTCCTAAACCAACCATGTTAAGTTGTACCCCAGCAATTCTATCTCTGTGAACCTTTTACTAGTGATCCCTAACTCAATGTGCTTGCTCAATTTGGTACCTTTGAATATCAAAACTTTAGCTCAAACGAAGTTTGGTCTATGTGCTCAATGTATGAATAGACAAATAGAATAGACAACCATAATACTCTATGAGAACTAGGTGAGTTAAGTTCAACACAAATAACTCTAGTTCTTGAAATACCCAAAAGTTAGGTCAAATAAATGCATTAACAATTTTTAATAACCTCCCAGCTCAACAACTCTAACAATATCTAACACAAATAGATTTCTAGGTCTCGAAGAAGCTAAATATAAAGCAACTCTAAGAATAAGTAGACTTTACCACCAAAGATGCTAGTGAGCTAAAGAGAGATGAATTCTGGTTAGAGACGAACGGAAATCGCAAAAGATCTCTCTTGGTTGGAATTGATTGACCTCTTTCTCTGTAGGGTTTCTCTTTTATTTTTCTTGAAAGATTTGAAGTGATCTCTATATAGAAATGAGAGAAGATGGTTATATATAATGAGCTCATTTACTGAGACCCGTCAGTTAAAACACTACCACGAACCACTGACTCAAGATCGCGAGTTAGGTCACATGAAGACCACGGGCTAACCTACTACCATAAACTGCTATCCTACGGTCGTAAGTTACTCCCAAAAGAGACTCAGTGGACAAACTGCGACCTCAAAGCTGCATGACAAGGTCACAAGTTTCAACCAGAAAAACTAAAGACGAACACAAAGCAGAACCGTGTGAAGTCTGAACCATGCAATCTGGTGGAAACCACCAGTCACCATGGTAAAGAGATAGAGCAACAACAAAAGAGATATGGATGGCAGCAAGACGAAGACGTCTAGACGACGACCAGAGAGAAAGTAAAAGAAGCTGGAGGCGGCGTGATGGAAGATGGTGGCTGTCTGGATGGGTGTGTGAGAGAAAGATGGGGAATGAGTTGAATTTGTGTGAGAGAGATGGAGACAAAGCTGGATTTGTGAGTGAGAGATATGGTGTGTGCGGCGCCAGAGGTGAGTGAGAGTGAGGGGAGAAGAAATGAATATATATATATATATATATATATATATATATATATATATATATATCGGTTCAGTTCAGTTTCGGGTATGGGGACCCAAAACCGAACCAAAACCAATTTTGTTCAGTTTTGTAAAGACACAACCGAGCAGGGACCAAGTCGACCCAAAACCGACCAAAACACCCCATGTTCGATTCGGATCGGTTCGGTCTGGGTTTTCTGCCCACCGTAATGCTAGCTTAGATATTTCACTTTTTCTTCTAGACAACAAGGTTTTTTTCAAGTTTGCAATTCATACGGCGAAATGTTCTTTTGTTCTGCTTTTTTTTCTTCTTTTTTTTCCATTTGTTTCAAGAAGTGAAATTAAAAAAACTGATGGTATTAGGGTTTATTTCATTGATAGAATTTAGTACCTACAAATGTTGGT